>CAIGRK010306278.1:0-17081 GCA_903798315.1 Fraxinus greggii | reverse complement strand
ACCTTCTGAGTTATATGGAAAGTATACATGGAAAATTGATAAGTTTTCTCAAATTAACAAAAGAGAACTTCGGAGTAATGCGTTTGAGGTCGGTGGCTACAAATGGTAGGACACTCACGAGTCTTTGCTGCTTCTGTGGCACGCCTATATAATTAAGATAACATGGATTCCTATTCTTTAGCATTTTCAGACGTACTTCCTGTATGTGCATTGCCTTGAATATTTTCTATCAGATTTTTATTTCTATATTTAATCCTGATGGATGATTCCTTTTTTTCTCTCTTTTGGTTTACCTTTGAATTTTTGCCACTTTATACTGTATAATATTTCTCTAGTTGGTTTAAGAATGAAGATGGTTACTCCATTGCATGCTGTATGCTTCATGGATTGTTACATAGAAATATGGAAAGGGCCTTCCACAAACTCTTGATCTTGATTGCTTGTTTTGCATTGAAATGTCGGAAATAGAACAATGCTTCTGTATGATATAAGTAATTTGTTTTGTTTTTCTCCCTCTTCAAGGGCATAGCTGCTGGAAATTTTATGCTTTTTAATTTATTAAAATCAATAATGAATGCAATGCCCCCTTTCTTGATAGGTTGCGGAACAGTATATAAAAAATTCAAACAAGAATGAACAAGACGAGTGGCAAGATCTTTTTCAAGTAGTTTGCACAAATTAAACTATGAAAAAAGTAAAATGCATCTTTTAGCATGATTTCTCTTTTCTTCCATTTCACTGAATGCTGTTAATTTCTTGTATGTGTAAAGGGACGCATTGCAATGATTCCATTTGAATGTTGTGGCAAATTACTATGATTTAATCTTTGGACTGCAGGTACATTTTGATTTACCCTCAAGGCTGCGATGTTTGCAATCACCTCTCTTTGTTTCTTTGTGTGGCTAATCATGACAAGCTTCTTCCAGGTATGATAATATTATTGATCTCTTGACGAATTACTAGAAAATCAGTATTTTGGTTTGTAGTTGGTATGTGTAATTTTTTGTATCCTAAACAGGTTGGAGCCATTTTGCTCAGTTTACTATTGCTGTGGTTAATAAAGATCCCGAAAAATCCAAGTATTCTGGTAAGTTGTTCAATTGTTGCTATTTCTTTTTGTAATCATGTGTTCTATATGCAGTCACGATCAGTCTTGTTATTTATTGCAAAACCTACAGACACCTTGCATCGTTTCTGGAAGAAGGAGCACGACTGGGGATGGAAAAAATTTATGGAGCTATCTAAAGTTTTAGATGGGTTTATTGATGCAGATACTTTGACTATTAAAGCTCAAGTTCAAGTCATCAGGTGTTGTGCAAATTATTATTATTATTATTATTATTATTATTATTATTATTATTATTATTATTATTGTGAAGGTTAAAATTTTGTTATTTGTTAATGACTTCCGAGTTGATAGATCAATCTTTTTGAAGAACTATGTACCACGTGTATGGGGGTGCATACAATTGGCAACTTCTTCAATTAGTATATTCATGTGCGAGTTCAGTTGAGTCATTTATCAAAAGTGTGAATAGCTAAGAAAAGCTGAAAACGCAGGCCGATGGCTAAAATTAAGGACGGTATGAAAGAATTAATGATGAAACAGCCTCTCCTTACAAGAGAAACTGTTTCTGATTGCTTGAATCATATTTGAACTATGGATACAGGTCTCTGTCAATATGATAGTAGTCATTTTCATTTTGTAGTAACTGATTGAACTCATACACAAAGCATGTGCAATCTCTTCCTGCTCTGTGATATGAGCTATGGAGGTGATTTGGATGGCTGGCTTCTCATGCTTTTAGATCAGTGAGAGAGAAATATATAGACAATTTGGAATTTTTTCTAAGATGATTGGAGTCAAGTTTAAACTCATTTTATATAAGTGGTTCTTTTATATTTACTCTTATTGTGATTCGATGCATTTGTAAGTAGTAACAGATGTGCTACTTGTTTTTTTACAATATTTTTTATATATCTCAGTCTTTGATTTCTCAGGGAGAAAGCAGATCGTCCCTTCCGTTGCCTTGACTGTCAATATAGGAGGGAACTTGTTCGGGTGTATCTGACAAATGTAGAACAAATTTGCCTTCGTTTTATAGAAGAACGGCGGGGCAAGTTGGGAAAGTTGATAGAGGACAGAGCTAGATGGTCAAGGTAATGGATGACTTTTTTTAGTTTCTTGATTATCTTTATTTCTATTTTTGTTTGTGAAAAACAGCGTTTAGGGACTTACATTCAGCTGCTTTTGTAGATTGTACAACAATATATTCTTATCTTATTTGCGTTTTTTTTTTTTGCGCTAATCATGGTAGTATTCGTGATATTTGAAAAATTTATTTTCCTTCCCCATAAATTTGCCACATGAATTGTTACAAAAATTTTGCGTATTGCATATTTTCCATTTATATTGTATTTACTTTATTATTTTGCTTTATCATTGTTCAAACATTGTTCTTGTTCGGTAGGGATTAAAATTAGATTTTTAATAGATTCCGATAAAAGTTGATGAAATGTATGGTTAAAATTAATTGTTGACTTTGTCTTAGATTAAAATGTTGATGTTAATCCCTACCAAACAAGGACATAATATTTTTGACGAGTTATTTGAATGTACTTTTTCTGATATATGATATAACATTTTTGCATGATTATCATGATTTCAAATAGTACTTCTGGGTAACTTTGATAATTTTCAGCTTCTGTACCTTCTGGCTGAGTATGGACCAAGATTCCAGGCGTCGCATGTGCCGAGAGAGAATGGACTCAATACTCAAAGTAGTCGTGAAGAATTTTTTCATAGAAAAAGAAGTCACGTCTACTCTAGTCATGGATTCATTGTACAGTGGACTGAAGGCTGTTGAAGGCCAGACTAACGGGGAGCAAGGAAACAGGAAATATTTAGAGGCAGAAGAATTACCAGTTCCCATTGTTGGCATTGATAAAGATATGTTTGTCTTGGTGGATGATGTATTACCATTACTCGAGAGGGCTGCCATAGAACCTTTGCCTCCAAAGGATGAGAAGGGTCCTCAAAATCGTACAAAGGTGAGAGTCATTATGGTCAGTTATTTATGCATTCTGCAAAAAAAGAGCCAAGTATGCTTTTTCTTTTTTAATTGAGTATATAAAATCTAGAACTGCTTGTCTCTTAAATAGTATCTCCTGCTATCCACTAAGAAGACAAGATGGCTGCAAGATCTTGTGCAACTTGGCTGCTTTCCTAATACTCAAAAAGTTATACAGCCACATATATATATTTTAACCTTATTTCCTGAAATTTTATGTATTGACTAAAAATTTGCACTAAATTCTACTTACTGTATTCAAGGGAATGTTAAATGTCCAGTGGTAAAAAGCTGGAATAGCGTTCTGTTCATTTTTCACATTAGAATGCATTGATGTTTGGAATATACAATGTAGGAAGTATATGTGCTGGGCTGTCAGACGACAAAAGGTTGGAGGAATGTGTCCTCTGTAATCACCTCGAGTTGTTTAGGATGACAGCCGAAAGCTAATCAAAGATTATGACGGTTAAGAAATTTGATGCGAGTGTTAACTGTTGCGTATGAGAAAGTTGTTTTTTGAAAGACTCAAGAATATTACAAATTGAAAATCTATTATAAGAAGTAGGGTTGTAGGAAATGACAATTGATAGGAGGATATTAATTGGGCGATAATGTTATCAACGAAAGAAACTTTAGACTTCTGGACTGTATCAGTGGAAGTGGATTTATGTTCAGTAACCACTCACCTGGGGTATTTCACCTAGAGTAAAGAAAGGCTAATCTTAAGTGTTCTTAATTTAATGTGGTCTCAAGAAAAAACCAAATTTCGATTACTGCTTCCATCAGCTCAAGTGTTGCTGACTTTCGCCTATGAAAACCAATCAACAGTCCTGCTCACACGTTCTTAAAAGTTTCAACAGCTAGGCCATCCAAGGGGAGGGATGACAGCCCTAGCCCTGCTAACTTAACTAAGGCATGATCTTGGAATTTTTTCCTATTCATTTTCTCTTTCAGGTCTAAATAATTTCTGGCTTGATTTTAAATATTTTGACTTCCTTCTGCTTTGCAACATCGTATGGAATTGGTATTGACTATAGATTCTTGTCAAATGAGCATATGCTGTTTATGGAATATTTTTAGGATGGGAGTGCTGGAGAGGAGTTCAATAAAGATTCTATTGAGCGTGACGAGAGGCGACTGACTGAACTTGGTCGTCGGACTATTGAGATCTTTGTCTTGGCTCATATTTTCAGGTAATCCATTTACTGATGGGAACTTTTCCCATGGTCAATTGCAAAACTGATACCTTGTTCTTGGTACCACTATTCTAATTTATGATTTAAGATGGTAGGATTGGATAATCAGGAACTGTTGGAAGTGTTTAAATAAAAGCGCACCATTTGACAGTGGCTTAATGGACTTGTAATTTTCCTCACTGTTTCTTTTGGATTGGTTTGCATTTTGACTAGAGTTTGCTTCAGTAGACCTTTCCTGCATATCTGATCTACAAAGCATTTACCCTGGGGTGTTTTATAATATTTTGGCGATTCGGGAATAAAATCTATGTATTATCAATAATTGATACATTGGTTGTGTTCTGCTTCTAAATTCTGTGCGTTACTGCAGTAAAATTGATGTTGCCTACCAGGAGGCTATTGCTTTAAAGAGGCAAGAAGAGCTCATTCGAGAGGAGGCTGCTTGGCTTGCTGAGGATGAGCAGAAAGTAAAGCATGGAGCAGCTGATAAGGAAAAGAAGTCGAAGAAAAAACAGGTTTGTGAAAAACCTTCTTAGAAATCTTTAACAAGCTACTGTTGATGGGAAGCAAAGATATTGACATTTTAATTTGTCATTGAACTCTTCATGATTTACTGGAAATATCTTGATGTGTTTGCATAAGTTGGAAAGACGCTATACATTTTCATCATGTGTAAATATTTTACTTTCAGGCAAAACAAAAACGGAATAACCGCAAAATGAAAGACAAGGAAAGGGATGGTAAGCTTGGCACTATTCTGCATGACAAGACTGAGCAAGAGAGTTTTATGGATAAAAAAGAAGACTGCTTGACCACAGAATTAGAAATGGCAATTGAAAAACCTGATGCGCTGGAATTTGTTTCTGATGCATCTGATTCAGTGATTCGTGTACCACAAATGCTTCTTCCTGATTCAGAAGAGAGGGACCCTAGTTCAGTCAACTCGGATACTGATTCTTCAGAAGTGCTTCCTCCTACAGAAGCCAATGACAGTGGAATTATTGGTGTGCAGAATGGAAGACAAGGAACAAGTCCATGTGCAGTGGATGATAGTTCATCCACATGTTCCATCGACTCAGTTCCTTTGTCAATGAATGTGCCTCACAAAGGGAACTCTCCTACCCATAAAAACCAAAAATCACTGAGCAGGTAAACATTTCACCCAAGTTGGTTTCAGTATTTCTGCAACATAATTATGGTAAATGATAATATTTTTTCATATATACAGAGGGAGGAAATCTCGAGACAAGGTGACTTCTGACAGAGCAGATTGGGTCATTAAGGTACTTAGTCACCCATCTGAAGCTGGGACAGACGTGGGGCAATCAAATGATGCATTTGGAAGTTTGCAGACTGAATCCCTGTCTCGCACTGCTGTCCAATCCTTGCAGGGAAGGATAAGCCGGGTCGAGCAGCATGTGGGGAATAAGGTATTTGGAATCTAGTTTGAGAATACATTTAGGAAGATCAGAGAAATCTTAATGTCTTACAGGGATATGTGATACAGTTATTTTATTTGATTCGAAAATCTTTTTTGACTGTATATATTACAGAGAACCTTTTCATTCTTCTGAGCTCTCATCACCTCTTTTTTTCTCCCTCTGAGAAACAAAATTTCCACAGGTAGGTCATATAGATTGATGAATTGTTTATTTATCACAGGAGGAGGAAGTTATTTCGGCGCAGAAAAAATTTAGTGCCAAATATGGGGCTGATGTTGAAATAACCTCCACGGAAAAGATTGTAGGTCTAATGTCTTCCCCTCCCAGGAGCCCTTCCAAATGCATTCATGCTACACCTAATTCAGGATCGAAGGCTAATTCAAAACCTTCTCTGGACAACCTTAAACAAGTAGCTGAAAATGTCGCCAAGTTGGAACCCAATACTCAGAAAGCTGCAACTCCAAAACCCGTTGAAAAGCCCTCTTGGCAGCAAGTACCTTCGACAACTGAAAAGCCTTCGAAGACCTCAACGGTGCAAAGGCCTCCTGCTACGTCCAGACCCTTGAGTGTTCTCCTCATTCCGGGGCCTAGACCAACTGCTTCCATGGTGTCCATGGTCCCAACAGCACCTCTATTACCTTGCTCAGTTAGTGCTGCTGGTTGGTTGGGCCCTGAACTTACATCTGGAATACCAAGTTATGTTCCGCAGTCCTATCGAAATGTAATGATGGGTAGCTCTGTCCTAGGAAATTCACCTTCTTATACTCAACATCACTCTCCAAAGTCAGTGGCATATTCATACTCCCATGCGCCTGCTCTGGTATCCACACCCTTCTTTTCACCCCAGGGCTCTGATAGGATTGAACCAGATTCGATTAAACCAAGTATTTCATTTGGAATGGAAAATCATAATACGTGGCAGAATGGAGGACCTGCATGGATGGAGTCTCCTAGGGATGGTGGCAGGAGCGTAGTTGGTGATCATTCTTCTCAGCATAATGACATGCAAAGTTGTGATTTATACAGGCCTGTACAGTGCTATAGAACGCAAGATCAGTTTCCATCTGGGCGTCAAAGCCATGGTGTAGTAGCAGAGGAATTCCCGCACATGGGCATCATCGACGAATTGCTTAATGATGAGCATGGATTTGGGAACTTGGGATTTCAAAGTTTGAGCAATGGGCCTCACCATCTGAACCGGCAGTTTAGTTTCCCAGACAAGATTGGCATGCCAAGTAGTTTGGGCTCCTCAAGGAGGAACTCGTGCAGGTTTGAACGAATACAGAGTTATCATAGTGATATAAATCAACATGGTTACGGTGGTGGTTCCACAAGTTCTTTTGATTTGCCAAGTGACGTGATTCCTCCTGTTAGTCCAGAACGTTATTTAAATGGGCAGGTTGATGGATTAGTTCCTACCCCGTGGCAAATGGGCGGTTCTGATCTTTCTGTCCTTAACATAGGAAATAAGGATAGTCATTGTTATCCCTATCCTATGCAGCCAGAGTATCCAAACCTTGCATGTGGCATCAATAGTTATCCATTATTCCGACATTGAAACGGAGACTGTCTTTCACTGACGACAGAGCGCGGGACTCATTGGAGTGACACTTAATGCATGAGAGGATAGGCAAGTCTTAGGTTTGAAGTTATAGCCCGTTTGGTAAGAAAATGTTTTGTAAATAATGATTCCGCTTTTCTTTGTTCCATTGCTGGTTTTCCGAAATATGAAGCTAAAGTTTAATATATTTTCCTTATCGGTCCTACTACAGTTATATTATGGAATACACCTTGGTCTACACCCCCTTCCATTTCCACGTGGCATGATCTATACCATTGATTTTTCCCCCCACTTTTCCCATCGTGCACGGATTCCCGGGAAATGTGGGGGTTTAGCATATCAGATCTACTGTCGTCACATTTAATTGCAGTGTTAGATTGCAATAAAGTGTGATTTTTTATTATTATTTTTTCTAGGGAAAAAAAAAACACGGTTTCTCACTTCATAGTTGTGGACGTTTCCTGCTGCTAATTCCAAATATAGTAGGCTTTTAGAAAACAAATACGAGCGAAATACAAGTTTATTGTCGAAAAATAACAAGTAATTAACAAATGAAGTTTCCAGTACGCCATCCGTGATACAAATTCCATACCACCAAGGAGTGTATTATAGATTGAAGGGCTGAGACTCAAAATTGTACCCTTATGTTTGGTTATCAAACCTTAACCAAGAATTCAAGGTAATCCTTTATCAAATTAAAGGATATCACTGGTATTTGTTTACCATTTGTCTACCACTTACGTAAAGTATAAAATCTCACAAAGAGAACACGAGAAAGAACAAACTTCCAATCAGAGGCTCGGAACAAGATGAATGAGATGAGAATTCTCGAAGTGCAGCAAGAAACGACATAGATATGACCTAATGCGACAACTAAGGGTTCTCCATATGCCCTTATTGCTAACTATTGAACTCATATTTGATCCAACAATCCAGAGCGTCTCAAAACTTTGACAATAACTGTTGAGTGGCATTAAAACTCATTTCTCTAAACAGCGATTTAGGCAAATGGATTTGGGTTTTGGGCCAGCCAATTTAGCAGGCAATTGCAAATATGGAGTTTGGGCCAACGGGTCATTTCATCATCACCTTGCAAGATCGAATGACATCATAGCCCAAGAATTCTCCGTCTTGAAGTCGAAGGGATGGTAACAAAAAGCAAGTAACCACTTGATACCGAAGTGTAACTCGCAAAAGAAGATTAACTGGTATCAATGTTCAACAATTTTAAAATGGATTAAATTGAGACGGGATCTTTTCAAGAGATAATATCTTTAATGAAATGCAATTTAACATCAATTTGTTCTGTTCTTTTTAGAAATATAGGATTTTTATACAAGTGAATTGCAGTTTGCCTATCACAATAAAAAACTACTTGTATGGAAATAATATTTATTTCAGATAACAATCCCTTTAACCGCATACTTATTTCACCGCTATTGTGGCTGCAACATATTCAACTTCTGCTGTACATAAAAAAATTATTGGTTGTAATTGTGATTTCAACTAATACAAGTATCACAATAAGTAAACATGTAAACAATAGTAGACTTTCTATTATCGCTATCACCGATAAAATCAGCATCTACAAACCTTTTAGTAATACTCCCTCACTTACCCTAAATCTACTTAGATTGTTTATTGCATAGGTCATATCTAATCTGGTACACACCATGGCGTACATGATAGAATCCACTGCATTAGCATAGGATACTCTTTTCCATATATATAATATCATATTCAACTATTGGATAATGTTCCTTAGTCAATTTAAAATGACTCACTAATGGAAAATAGACATGTTTTGAGTCATGCATTGAAAATTTTAACAACACATTTTTAATTTAAGTAGACGTTCTGGGGATGTCTCCTCTGTTGCTTTGGTATATTAATGTCACTAAGAGAATATTATGTTTGACATTTCTTGCTGGATCTTTACCTCTTTATATAGGGTTCGACCGAGGTCCATGTGCCCACCGTCCATTTTGAAAAGATTTAAATGGTTGGAGAACGGTTGCGATGGGTCATGATTATATCTAGATCGTAGACATGTACCTTAGGCAATCATTACTTTCCGTTGATTGGTGTTGGGGACGACGCTATCATCCAAAGGAACACATTTTTAGTCTTATCATGACGATGTTATAGATGATGTCTCCATGGGCCAACCTACTGGATAGGCCTTGGATCGACCTTCTGTGTTGACTTGGTTGGCTTCTTCGACGAAAATGGCTCATTTGATCAAGTCAAGGTGATACCCAAGTGATTCGAAATGGATTTTCAATCCGACACCCAGAAGGATAGAAATAATATCAAACCTACTAAGAGATGTTCATTTATAGATAAACTAAGCCCCTATTTGATAGTCATTATTTGGGAAAATTAAAGTTTTGAATAGTGAGTTTTCAAATGATGTGTAGTTAAAAAGTAGGAAAACGTTTTGGATTTACGTGTAAAATAATTTATTTGTGCAAATGTACGACAAAAAATGAATATTAGAATTAAATAATTTTATTTTGAAAGATGACAAACATAGGCTAAAACTGAAAAGGAAAACATTTCTATTCGAATCCGGTTTGACTTATATCCACTGCGAGTTATCTCAACTTCAAATCAGCTAATTAAAAATAGAAACCTTCAGAGCTAAGACTAGCAAATTTTATTATGACTACTAGAAATCAATAATATATTTTTCCACGTGAAAATGACGGGCTAAGCAGTCAAATTTAAAAGATTGTTCATGCAAAAGTTAAGAAAATTACAAAACTCAAAGAAAATAACTCCATATTTGTTCAAAAAAAAAAAAAAACTAGTCCCTGTTTGGTAGAAATTAAAATCCAGTTTTTAAAAAGTTGAGAAAATTACAAAACTTAAAGAAAATAACTCCATATTTGTTCAAAAAATACTAGTCCACCGTTTGGCAGAAACTAAAATCCTTATTTTAATTTAAATCAAAATCAACAACTAATTTTAACCACATATTTTATAGGATCCAGAACTTTTTAATCATACGTCTCATCAATTTATCAAAATTCACAAAAAATCTGATTTTAATCTCCACCAAACTGGAATTTGAAAACAAATCCTCACAAAACTATGTTTGGTTGCCAAATGTATGTAAAACTCATAATAATAATAATAATAATAAAACCTAATTTTCTGCACTTGTATAGCAAGCATGAAAATGAAACTTGTATATCATATATGAAATGTTTTTAGAGGTCCACCTTCGTTAAATATGTTGGGACACGGGACAGTGACCTGCCCACGCGCATGCGACCCTACCATTAAAAAAACCCTAATTTTCTCGGAAAAAACCAGAGAGAGGACTATAAAGAAAAAAAAAACCTAAGATCCTCATTTGAATACTTGAGCCTATTGAAACGTAGAAAAGCTATAATTTTCATAATTTTGATTTTCTTGTGCAAAGTACTTTTCATTTTTCACCTGCTTTATTTTTTTCTTCTGTGTTTGATATGTGATTCTCTTTGAGGTTTTTTTTTCCATTTTTTTTTTCCTCCATTTGCATCTTTCCTTTGTGTTCCTCCACTTGATGATTTAATAGATTTCTTGGTTTTAATATTTGGATCTCCTTCCTCTCGTCATCATCAACTCTTTCTCTTTCTATCTCTCTATCTATGTGAGAAAGTAGAGGGCGGATCTCATAAGATTTTCATAGACATTCTAAACAATTTCCGGGTTCAAGTTTTGTTGCTCTGATATCATCGATAAGAGTGTAATTAATATTTGAATTTGATTTAGCAAACAAAGAAATTTACAAGGAAGGAAAGATCTACCTATTATACATCTTTTTCTTCTTTCTTCAGCTCTGATGTTTATGCACAACAGGAATCAGCTATCAAGGAATGAAAGAATTGGAGGAAGAAGCAGCCCAAGAAGCGATGATGAAGATGAAGAAAAAGACAACGTAGATGAGCCTTCTGTTGAGGTAGGCACTCGTAGGCCTAGAGGACGGCCAGCCGGATCCAAGAACAAACCTAAACCACCTATATATGTCACCCAGGATAGCCCTAACGCGCTTCGCAGCCATGTAATGGAGGTAGCTGGTGGCACTGATGTTGCGGAAAGCATAGCCCAGTTTGCGAGAAGGCGTCAACGCGGGGTGTGTGTGCTAAGTGGTAGTGGCTCAGTAGCCAACGTGACAATAAGACAGCCGGCTGCACCTAGTGCTGCTGTGGTACTTCAAGGGAGGTTCGAAATTTTGTCCTTAAATGGGGCTTTCCTGCCCGGTCCAGCCCCTCCGGGTGCGACTGGACTCACGGTGTACTTAGCTGGTGGTCAGGGCCAGGTGATGGGTGGAAGTGTAATAGGGCCACTTGTTGCAGCAGGACCTGTTATGGTCATTGCTGCCACTTTTTCTAACGCGACATATGAAAGATTGCCTCTGGAAGAAGATGATGAAGCCGGTGGATCCAGCCAGGCTCAGTTACCTGGAATTGGATCCAGTGGAGGGCAACATCAGAACGGGATACCTGATCCTTCATCACTGTCAATGTACAATTTAACACCGAATTTGTTACCAAATGGTGGCCAATTGAATCATGACGCATATGCTTGGCCAGCACCGCCTCGCCCTCCCTATTGATCCAGTCGGTTATCGTATGGGATAGTCCAGATCACCTTTGTTTCTGAAAGCACGCATTACAAGAAGGCGGATACCAGAAAAGCGAAATAAGAGACTGTAAATTGAAGAATCATAGATGTTGTATTACATACGAGATAAGAAACCAGTTTATTTATACAGTGGGGAAGTTGTAGAACTTGAGAAAAGAAAGCATTATGCTTTATGTATATTAAAATTTTCTTTTCCGTCTATTATATGCTTAGATTATTAAAAAAAATATTGTTTGCACAATCCTTCTCTTTTTATTCCACTATAATATTACTACATGTAATTAGATATATGACCTAAAAATTATAATTTTCCAAGGTCACATATCTAGGTCACCTTGGATTGCAGTTCTTCAACCCATATCTTTATTGACATAATTAAATACAAGTCTTCCATTCACCTTAGACAATATTTTGTTCATTTCACAAGCAAATAAAATCATGTAGTTGGTTGTGCATGATGCATGCTAGAGATATAAATAAATAGACAAGAAACTTCTAAACATTTTGGGTGACAGTTGACTGTATCTTGGTTTAGCCTGTATAGAATAATGAACAAACAGGTAGATTAACTTCACAAACTATAAAGAGGAAACCTGCATCTTTGGGATAGAGGTTTAGGGTTTCAAGAATAAGTTGGGCAACTGTGTAGTTATAGATGGTTTTAAAGGGAAATTGAAATGCTTCATGATTAGGGTTCCACTCAGATGTAGTTTCAAGAAAAATTGGAGGAATGTTATTTTGATAAGAAATTTTATAAATAGAAGGCGTATTAATTAGAAAAACATGTTGGAATGATGCTAATTAAGTTGATGAAATTTAGATTTTATAATACCATGCTATCTTCTATCTAATTACATTAAAGTATTCAATTATTTGCTGAAGTTTGTACAAAATTTCGCAGTGTGTCCTTATCAAGTATTTTTCTCTCATTTAATCAATAAAGTTATAACATTATGATCAATAATTTAGTGAAAGTGACAAGAAATTTGATGTGAAGCCTATAAAATGTTTAATCTGGCCAAATGGGCTTCAATACAAATTGTTAATTACATTTTTTTAAGTTAAAGGAGGGCGGTACCTTCGAACTTTTATTAATATGTCATCAATTGTGGCGGAAGAATGCCGTGATTACATGAGGAAATAATGAAAACAGTAAATGAAGAAGTATTAATTCTCTTACAAAGAAAATAAGTTATAGAGGATAAATGTAAAGTTGTAAAAAATGAAGTGTCATTTCCCTTACAATGAGAAGTAACGCAAGTAAAGACAAAAACAAGAATAAAAAAATAAAAAATCATACTCTAATGCTAGGCAGTCCATGTCTGTCAATCTGTACAAGTGTTCTCATATGTCGGTAGGTTAGCTGCTCCATATATCTGATATCGTCGATGATCACAGCCCTCTGCAGCAAGAGCATCTGCAACTTGATTTCCTTCTATGTAGATGTAGGAAATTGTGTCTCTATCAAATGATATGATATTTGTGATCTGTCTGAGTATGCCCTAAATAGCCCATGATCTTCATTCTCTAGTGATGCGGTGAATAGCCACTATAGAATTTGACTCAATCCAAATGTCTGAAAGACCGAGTTCTCTTGCTAGTAGAACCCTATCAAGAATAGCCATGAACTCTACCTCTAATATCATGCACGGTCTATACGAAGTTAAAAGCCCTGATACAGTGTCCTGCGTGATTTCTGGTGAAGCCTCTCCCACTCGCAATACCATCCTTGATGCATCCATCAGTATTGATTTTGATAGATCCAACTAATGGAGTGCACAACCAAACTAAAATAGGAGGAGATGGGGAGGGAGAATCAAAGAAATATCAAAGATGGGTGCAAATATCAAATCCCTTCGTTAATGCACAGCCCGAAACAGTCCTCCCATATGAAGAAAATAGATCATGCGATAGACCCTCCATATGATACGTTTGGCCACCGTAGATCTCCCTATGTTTTGCAACATTCTTCTCGGTCCATAGAAATCAAAATACCAGTAGAGGAATGATAGTGCAAATGTGTCCACAGCGAACATACTATCCAGAATACCTCCATCTCTAGAACTTCTGTTTAACTCCCTCTCTAGAACTCATAGGTATCTGAAAAATATTCTCAAAATGTTGCCATACCTGATCGGAAATATTACTACAAGTGAAAATATTACTGATAGTCTCGATCTCAAAAGTACATTGGCAGCGAGAAGCCAAATGACATCTAATCCTCATCTGAATAACCACATCTACTAGAATGAGCCCCACAATAGTCTCTAGCAGAAAAATGAGACAGTGATGGGCAAATGAAGCTCCATGGTAATCGATATGAATCCAGATACTGGCATCCCGAATGTTCGAGTTGCCACGTAGACTTCATAGCAAAGCTACCATTCGATGTATCCCTCCAAACAATGTGATCTGGGGCATCTGTACATAAATGTATCGTCCATATTTGCTTCACCATAAAAGGGGGAAGAACCTATAATAAACGTCCAATATCCCACCCAATATCATCAAAAAAATTCTGCACCCTCCCAGATGTGTGTTGCCGTGTGGGAATATGGAGGCCAACGTGGTATCGCCCATCCAGCAATCATACCAGAAAAATATCTGACCTACTCCAAGGTGTCATACAATGTGTGGCTCTGTTCTGGATCCAACTAATTTCAACCTCTTCTAAGTAGGAGAAGATAAGTAGGGAATTGTTGCAAGTAAATGATGTATCCCCATACAATACTTACCCAGTAAAAATTGGGCCCAAAGTGTATCTGAGAACGGAACAATCGCTAGAGCTTTATGAAAATGTGTCCACCACATTTTGTAATCTCATGAAACTTAGACCACTATCATCAATAGGAAGGCAAATCTCCTTCCAGCTCCGCCAATGTAACCGTCGCGCCAGTTCTTTGGAGTCCGACAGGAATCGCGCAAGATGCTCTCAAGTTTTTTAGGATAATCTTGGGGGGTTGCATAATCTGAAGAAGATATAATGATATGGAAGAAAGACTAATCTCAGCAAAGTAATACGGCTCCCAGGTGATAATAGTCGTGAAGCCCAACCCGAGATCATATCTCTGACCTTTTGGATAAGATCAACATAAATGAAGTTCGTATTAATCCCTTTAAATAAGGAACCCCCAGATAAGTGAAAGGCTGCCGTTGGTATCGAAATTCAGTCAAAATCTCTAATCGTCTGATCTGACTAATAAATGCATGTTTGCGTAGAATAAGTCTGCTCTTGTCCCTATTCACCAACTAACCAGAAACCCCCTTATAATGTTCCAGACAATCAAGAACCTCCTAATAGATTGTTTCTGGTCATTGGCGAATATGATCATATCATCAGCAAATGAAAGGTGTGAGACAAAAGTACTACCTCCATGTCTATAGCACATACNCTAATAGATGCCCATCTGGGTAGTATGAGTCCGCTCTTCTTCCTACTCACCAACTGACCAGAACCCCCTCATAATGCTCTAGACAACCAAGAATCCTCCAGATAGACTGTTTCTGACCGTTGGCGAATAGATCATATCATCAGCAAATGAAAGGTGTGAGACAAAAGTACTACCTCCATGTCTATAGCACATACTGTGACACTTCTGAAACCTCCGAGTGAACAAGCGTGAGAAGTAATTTGCAGCTATGATGAACAATGATAGCAAAATGGGATCACCCTGTTTGAGCCCTCGTGAGGAGGGAAAAAGATCACATGGGTGGCCATTTAGGATGATAGGAAAATGACACTTCGAAATACATCGCCTGATCCTATCAATCCTGATTTGATCAAACCTGATTGTTGATAAGATTTTCTAAATTCATCTCTTATTTAATCTTCACACTAACCCTCACTTAATTACAAAGACCATGTTTGGGTGTGGCCTATAAAAGGAAGTACCATCGAGAATCCACTTATTAAAAGAAAAATCAATGTGAAGGTTTATTGAAATGCCCTTTAGATGCCAACTTTTTTTAACAAAATTTCTAAGACGAGTTGTTTCTAAATTTTATGAAATCTATAGTAATATGATTGTTGTGTTAATCAACCAAAAAATGAAGACAAAGATTAAAATACCCGTGCTTATTGCTCGTCTCCTTTGTCTTAAAATAAGTCGCATTTTTTTAAGCCTAACATTTGTGGTGTTTTATGAGCTTATAAGCTAGTGTGACGGCTTAGGAAGGAGCTTTGCATTTATGTTATCAGACGAAAAGATATGGAAGACCAAAAAAAAAAAAGACGAAGAAGAAGAAGCATTTATTCTACATTTTGATTGTCACAACTCAACATAAACAAATACACTTTACAGATTCAGTATTACTTCCACTAATTGAGTGATCACCGTGATTAAATGAGACAAAAAAAAAATTAATGATAAACATGAAATTTCGAACAAACTTGAATAACTCGTATGCCAAGTTAACTCTAAGGGTATAATTTACATTTACCGTGGGAGAGAAATCATCTTGTAAATGTCTTGACTAACTTATTTCTACCTACTAACAAACTTCAAACTTTTATTTAAACTTTAAAATACTAGTAGACTAAAAGTTCACACGGCATGGATTATGATTCATATTATAACTACAATTGGACTTTGTGGTTCTAATGTAACTTCATTTATCGCTTAGAAAATTTTTGAGCTACTAAAATTTTTGTTAGTACCTAGTAGCTCAAAAGTTTTGTAAATTACTAAACAAATATTTTAAGCTCATGTTTGGTAGTAATTAAAATTCAGATTTTAATATAAATCAAAGTCAAAAAGCAATTTTAATCACATATTTCACAAGTAACATAACTTTTTAACCACACATTTCATAAACTTTTATCAAAATCTACTACCCGCCAAACAGGGGCTAAGTTGGGAAATTGGGAGCCTGTTTGGCTAAGCTTAAAATTTACTTATAGTAAATAAGCAAATAAATATATTATGTTGGTTAAGAGTTGGGTTGCTTATTTCAAAAGTAAATTTCGTAACAGTTACAATTTTCACTTATAAGTAATAAAAAATTAATAACTTAGGCAAATATATTTAGCCCATATTTGATTCAATTACAAAAAGAGGAAATTGCACTAGATGTCAAATTTTGGCATTACATTTACAAAAATGTCACTTTTTAAAACTCTTTTCAAGATTGTTAATTTTTGACATTTTTGCCTCTCTGCATAACTGAAATACCTTAT
>CAIGRK010306253.1:0-12696 GCA_903798315.1 Fraxinus greggii | reverse complement strand
TAAATAAACCCGAATAACCAAAATCTGACTGATACATTAAGACGTCGCAAAAACATAATTAGCACTTAACAATAAAAGAGTATAAATGAACAGATCTACCAAGTTGACAGAAGCAATATAAGCGTCTACTAAATCGGCTAGCACATCTAGTTGGTACTACAAAAATGCTGTGAGTACAGAGAAAAACTGAATTTTACTCACATGGAGGTGGGCCCATGTAATTAAAATATTGGCCAAACCTCCCACCCCACCCACTGCTGTGTGTATTCTGTTTGGTACAGGAAATTAAAATATTTGCAAAACCCACCACCCCACCCACTGCTGTGTGTATTCTGTCTGGTACAGAAATTCAAATTCCTGTACCTATAGCACGCTTCTTGGTACCATGATGGTAACTTACTTTTCGTGCAAATTCCATGACATTATGTCAACTAATTTTTCAGAAACAATTTCAACACTAGATGTTGGCTGTAAAAACTAAAAATTCAGATAAACACGTTGCTGCTTCAAGTAAATAAACCCGAATAACCAAAATCTGACTGATGCATTAAGACATCGCAGAAACATAATTAGCCCTTAGCAATAAAAGAGTATATCTGAACTGCAGCATTTCAATCAAAGAAGGTGAAACTATTTACATGTTCAAAAAAATTAATCACAGATTTAGTGAAATTGCAGCTTTTTTTATTCTCCTTGTGATGCCTACAAATCGTGAGCCTGCAAAGCACACAATCAACCAAATGTAAGTAGATATTGCAGTTTCAAACACAATTACTGTAATGTTCACTGTGGACGCAAGGGATGCATTAGAAGAAATGACGAGAAAAAAATACCCGGTTCATGAATGTCTCCACTTTATATTATGTGATTCAGTTACTACATTTGCAAAACTATTTTAGAGAAAAAAGTGAAATAAAAAATGAACTAGATAATATAAAGGACCCGTGGATAACCATCTCATCTAAAGCCGAAGCAGTTAGAGAGAGACTGCATTTATTCATTTAAATTTGATCTTCAATGCAGACTCTATAATTATGGGTATGTTTAGAAAAATGTAAATCTGAATACTCAGGAAATTGTACCTTGGGGGGAAAAACCCATTTCCCATTTATCCATTCCTGATGTGCCCTCAGAAGAGAGTGATTAAACCCCAATTCCTCATTGGAGCCCCTAAAGTATACGTTGTATTCGTCGTTTTTTCGAACTTTGGAAATTACACCCACCCACCAAACATCATTATACAAAGCTTCAACTTTCTCAAGAACTTCAAAACGATCAAGTAGTTCAATGTCAGGTGGGCATGGCCTTATATGCAAACTGTCAACCTCTTCTCTCAGGAATTCTGTGTCATCATCGTTCCTGAGGGTTTGATACTCAAGTAGGTACTTGTTTTTACCTAATTTTTTGACAATATTTGCAGGAAACCAAGCACCTTCAAATCCATCTTCATCACTACTGACTTCAACCTGTGCTCCAGGGCAAAAATTATTTAAAATTCTCGCTTTGTTCGGCTTCACTTCAGTTGCCACTGAAACTTCCTGCAGATTAGAAGTTAGAGATATAAGCATATTTACCAATTCTTTAGCCAATAAAAGGAAGATGAACCTTCATTCATTCACATAGAAAGAAAACACTTAAGTTCACAAAAATAGGAGGGAAAAGATGAACAAACAAGTCCTACCATTTAGATACTATCCAGTCCTCTTGGGACCATGCAACTAATGGAGAGTACCTATGCAACTAATGGAGAGTACCTAGACAATTTCCACCAAAATTTAAATAAATAGATGTTTTCTTTCTCTATCACAGTAAACTTTTAGATGAAATGATTCAAAATAGTATCCGGATAGGCAAAGATCATTTTTTGAAGACTTGCAAACCTCCATTAATGAAAATTGTTCACTCTATGTCCGGCCTTCCATGAAAAAGAATCTTGCTTGCATGTCAGGAGGTGAGTTGGAGACTAATTAAAATAAATAAATATGTGCCATCTATAACTGCTTAATCTTTTAAATGAGATTCTATAAAGCACAGGACTCCTACTTGGGTGGCTTGTCCATGTCCTTGTGCAACACTCCTAGGACAATCTATGACTCGTGTCCTAGTTTTTACATATTTTTCCAGGTTCCAACACTTGAGGGACACTTTCTGGATACATATTGGGCACCTGTATCACACCCCCATCAATATTTTTCATATGATTTATAGTTCTAACAGATGAGGAACATGTCCTCAACACATGAAGGACACAAAAAGGCCATAGGAGTGTATCCTCCTTATCAGCCTCACTTTTTTAAAGAACCACACGTCGCTTGTCCCCGTTTTGGTCCTGTATGTGTCACATATGTGCTTCTTATAGGTGGTTCAACACTTCCAGAACTAGCATGGAACAAATCCCCTAGAAAATTTGACCATTTGATTCCCAGAGATCATTAGAAGGCGCCAAATGTTAGATTCTTGTGAAGTAAATTCAGTCAAGCAGCATTCTACGCGCATTCAACCTTATCTTCAGTCCAACTTCTACTTTCTTCTACACTCAAACCAGTTGACAATGACTTCATCAATATCCAAATCAATGTTCCAAAAACAAAATTCAAGCATCCAAAATTATAATCATATATATGTGAGTAAATTGAGATACCGATGGTCCTGATTTTTTGACAGAAGTTGCAGCAAATGAAGCATCTTGACATCCATCTTCATCACTATTGACTTTTATCGTTGTTCCTGGGCTAAAATTATTGTCAGTAGTCTTTTTCTTGGGCTTTACTTTAGTTGACATTGAAACTTCCTGCAGTGAAATATATAAATATTAGAATATTTACCGATTTTTTGCCAAGAAAAGAAAGATGAACCTTCATTCTTTCAGAGAGAGAGAGGTATTTAAATTTCACAAAAAGTAGAGGAACAGATGAAACAAAAGCAAAGATGTTCAAATATTCAACTGAAAGGACTTCAAGTCCTATCATTTAGATACTATCCATCCTCTTCGAACCCTCTCAATATTAGCGAAAGTATCTCATAACTTTCCAACAAAAGCATGGAAAAAAAACCCCAAGAAAAATTGACCATTTGCTCCCCAAAGATCATTAGAAGGCACCAAAAGTTTGATTTGGCAGGGAAAACGGACTGGTTCTCCATTTTAGGAGGGCCCAAACTAACTTCAAATCTTCGATTTGCTAGCTTCTGGTATTGAGTCAAGCAGTATTTTTTGCAATTTCAAACCAGTTGATAGTGACTTCGAGCATGTTTAAGTGATAAGCTTGCTTATTTTACTTACAAGGATGAGCGAGATAAAAGTATATGCCCAATTAAGTCCACCCAAGCATCAACAATCAAATCAATGCAGGAAAAAAACAGAATTCAAGAATCCAATATGAAAACCATGTACATGCCAAATTCAGCAGAAACGTATGCATATATTAAGCCCTTGTTTGAGCCCCATTTCGGGCAAAAACTGCATTTTTGAATAGTGTTTTATTGGAGATTGTGTGGTTAAAAAATAAAGAAAACTTTTTGATTTACGTGTAATATTATTTTATAGGAGAATGCGTGGTTGAAGATGAGTTTTGAAAATAATGAATTTTTGGAAAAATGGGGGCCAAACATATGCTAACTTTATTTTTACAAATCTAGCATTTATCTTTGAATAAATGAGGCTCACTGTAGATATAAGTAGGACCTCAATATATACAACATATAAAACTTAACAAAGCTCTATCAATTTATTATAAGATTAGTTTTTAAGATTCTCTTTCAAATTTGTAGGCTACAACCCCTAGATTTATCAAAGAAACAAATAAAAGAATTCTATTTGAAATATAAATTACTTTCAGTTTATAAACTTGAAATCCAATAGTATAACTGTCAAGCATCTAAAATATTTCAAACTATATAGTCCCTGTTTGGTGTAGCTTAAAAAATTAATAAAAGTTTAAGTTAAAGTCAACAATTAATTTTAACGACAAATTTCATGGGGCCCCACAACTTTAATTAACATTTCTATATATTTCATCAACTTTTATTAAAATCTACTAAAAATCTTTTAGCTACACTAAACACAGGCATAATTTTAACAAATTAACTTCATTATTAATTTGAGAAATAAAACTAGTAGAATTGACTTTCACTTCAATCAAGCACATTTAAAAGCAAATGATTAGAAATCCAATTCTTAATATTTTTCGACTTAAATACCTGTTTATAGATTGGCAATTAAACATACCAAAAGACATTCATAACAAAAGTAACCCTACTACTTTCAATACATATTCAAATATAATTGTGTAGAAATCCCGTATAATATGGGATTAATTGTGTAAAATTGTATATTTGATTATATGCCTTATTTAGATTAGGAAAATTTATAGAAACTTACCTTATTTCTGGTTTTCTTGTATTATAAATAAGACCCATAAGATTGTAATAATCAGAGAGAAATAATATATTCTCAATTCATCTCATTCTCTTCAAATTGTTTTTAGTAGAAATTAATTACATGGAAGCATGACTATCAAATTTCTACAAAAAATTAGGGACAAATGAAAAAATAATATTTTGTAGTTTTGAGACAAGGAAAGAAAATGTAAATTAATATACTCTTTGACGAGACTCTGCATGTAAATTCGTTCCCTCCATATCTTCTTACGACAAAAGGACGATTTAGGAGGGAGCATCTTTATTGAAGGTAAAGAAGGTCACATTAAGAGCAAAGTGATACTCGTAGAACAAGTTAAAAGATGAATAGATAGACCAAATTTAATATGAATTAATGCGGTATCAAAAAATTCGATTTATTGAATTTTTAGTAGACATAATGGATTGAGAGGAGTCGCAAAGAAAATAATGCAGCAACCCCAAGGTTATTGGAAAAAGGGCTTAGCTTTTTCTTCTTGTTGCTGCAGATTCTTTTAAATGCTTCTTGAGAAAACTGTTGTCTCCTCAAGCAAGTGGCATTTCGTGTTTCTTAGAGTGCCTTGACATAGATCAATATCTCAGTCTATTTCTTGTTTTTCCTTTGACACTTAGCCCCTGTTTGGTTTTGCTAAAAGTAGATTTTTTGTATATTTTGATAAAAGTTAGTGAAAATGTGTGATTCAAAAGTAGATAAAAATTGTAGGTCCCATGAAACGTGTAATTAAAATTTTATCAGCTTTTTTAGCTAAAACAAACATGGGCTTAATATGCTTTGAACAAAATGCCCTAGAAGCAAACAAAATCAATTAAAGCCACCCGAGATGTAACATGGATTTTGCAGCCTATCATCATACCAGAGAGCAATGACTCACAAGTTTCTTGTTTATTAGGCAAATCACAATATCATCGCTAGATGATATGGATGGGACATCATATGCCATCAACTGCAAAGTCCGACACCATCGCCATAACATGCTAAGTTACTGCACCACTCTAGATGCCACAATCATTTCATTCATAAATCTTGGGGTTCTACCAAAATGATATTTCTCCTAAAGCATTATCACCCCTCAAGCTTATGGTCATGGAGTGCAATAGAGATAGCTTAATTGGCTTTCTCTACTGCAAAAGAAGTACTCTCATGAATGTCATTTAGTTACAGAATCAGCATATACAAGGCACAACAAATTAGGAACCAGTCTAAAGAGCTATGACGTGATCTCAGTTATAGCATGAAATAATCTCCAAGTTTTTCGGTCCTATCCCAGCTAAAATGTTTGGAATATGCTCGTTTTTTAATAAAATAATTGGATTGGTTTTTTATTTTTTATTTTTGTTTTGTTATTATCAAGAAGTTGCTTAGCTGAGAATCTTAATCCACTGCCTTAAAACTTCTCAGCTGTCAACAATTCTGTTAATCTGATTGTTCTTCATCAGAAAAATACAAGTTCCCAACTAAAAATCAACTATTCACACCTGTTAACTAGTGCATTGAGAAGAGGGAAAAACTTGTACGCAACATCAACTATTGGCCAGTAAGTTCAAGAGAGCTTTAAAGAGTCTAATTACACGTCCTATATCATAACATAATCCAATAACTAATTAGCATACTTCTATTTATGTGGGGTAAGTGGGGTAACATATAACACATTCAGTCAAGTTTCCATCAAAGGAGATAGGAAAATTGCAAGTACACCAATCAAGGACAGGGTACACAAACAAAAGAAACAAGAAAAAGACTATCTATTAAATTGAGATTCTCTACATGTTAATTGACCCCTAATTCGTCATTCTATCATGTAAATTGTAATTTTTGGATGCATAATATATGAAGTCTAAGTACACCACCTTCAATACAGGCTGTGTTTCTTAAATGTATCTACTTCAATTCTCTTACGAGTTATGAGATTTGAAATATGATTGTGATGAATGTTCACCTACGACAATTGATTGAACACCGATTCAGAATACAAAGTTGAAATTTTGAAACATTACATGTATGCAATTGGTATAATAGTTAACATGCATATATACATTTACATCAATTCAAACAGATCAGTACATGAAATTGTAATTCAACTATCCACTGAACAAACCCAAAAAAAAAAAACAATATACCTCAACCTTTGGCCGCTTCAATGGAGGTGACTCGTCGAATCCTTGTTCAAAAGGCGGGAGCCACTTCCCGACGGCCCACTCGTGGTGTCGCCTCAGCCGGGAAGCCTTAAAGTTCCTCTGCTCCCGGCTACCCCGGAAGAACACCCTGTATTTATCCTCCGTCAATACTTCAGTTATGATACCCTCCCACCACCCGTCATGGTAATACGCGTCCACATTCTCACTAGACTCGAACCTACAGCAATTCTCCAGCGGAGGGGCCGGCCGAAGCTGTATCGCGTTCACCTCCTCCCTCAGCCGCCGCGCACCATCTTCCTTCAACAAGGTTTTGTATTTCACTAGCACCTTCATGCAAGAATTCCTCTTCGATTTTCTGTGGCTAAGGACGGTGCCCGCGTACCACGAGCCTTGAAAGCCTTCTTCTTTGCTGCTGATTTCAACTTCCGCGCCTTTGTAAAAGTACTGTGTTACGATATCTTCGTCAATGTCTGCCATTGTTGATACTGCAAAAAGGCGAATCAAACTGGGCTTTTCTTTCGCCAATTGATTCTATTGTAAAGAGTAATTTTAGGAATATTAATTTTTGGGGAAAATTGAATCAAGGGTCCCTAATCTTTACAAAAAGTACAAACAGGTATCAAACATATAGTTTCGGACATATCCATCCCGAACGTTTAGAAAAATATTTTGTACAAGGACTTTTGGATGGAGCGATCGATTAGTTTGGGATGTCAACTTTTTAGAAGGGTTTAATTGGCAAACAACTAGGTGCATGTTTGATGAAATTATGGTACGAAAATCTATCAACTTTTCAATTGATCACAGTATAATTTTAATTTATATTTCATTAAATTCACAACTTTTATCAATTTTTCAAGTATACATTTCAACGATTTTTGTCAAAACTTCTTATAGAAAGTATTGCCAAACAACTCCTTAATCTCCGCAAATATAAAAATTAAAAAGATAAGTAGATCATGAAAGGAAAAGATAAAAGTAATAAATAAATAATATTCTCTCTCAAGGTCGATACTACATATCCTCACCACCAACCAAGCCCTTCCATCAACACTTCTCCACCACCGCACCATCACCAGCCCCAAGTGTCTCAATTCCACCAACAGTAATCTTCATTAGCATCGCTTCCGCTACAACTATCGTCACACCATATTATAAAAAATAAATAAATAACGATAAATATTTATAAATGTGTGACATAATATTTGTCCTCTATTTTAAAACATATTATTAGAATATTTGTATGTAAAATATTATTAGAAATAAGATGTGTTAACCAATGAAATCTTTTTGATAAGAATGTGACTGAAAAATATTGGAGACGTACATATGACAACGAATAAAGATTAAAAATCTTTAATTTAATTAAAAAATAATATAATAAAAAATGTAATCTCTATATATAGAAGGGATAGAAAAACTTTGTGGTCAAAGCCTCGAGGCTATATTATAAACTCAATTGGTAACGAGGCCATTTCACCTAATTCCACGTTAAAGAACCGTCTTCATTAGTAAGAAGTGGAAATTCGAGGCGCGAATTCGAACCAGAAATTAATGCGGTTTCCCTCTCCATTATCTCCTTTTCATTTCTTGTTTATATCAATACACAGCGGTTTTATTGAGACTTAGTCCCTCGCAAGTTTGTTGGGAGGGTATAGTAACACTTATAAGCCCCTCAATTTATTGATTGTTGATTTAGCAAAACGAAGTGCATTTTCAGCCATGAAGTCATCTTTTAACACAAATCCCATATCAAGAACAACAATTAATTTCTCAATTTTAGATACCCTTTTGATTAGATGCCGAAAATTCAAGCAATTCAGTCAGATTTTGGGACAGATGGTCTCCACTGGGTTTATAAAGGACACTTATGCCGCAAGCAGAATCATCAAGTTTTCTACTGACTCAAACTTTATCCACATTAATTATTCCCATAAAATCTTATGTCGCATTGAGAATACAAATGGTTTCATTTGGAACACCTTGTTGAGGGCTTTCGTGCAAAGAAACCAGGCCCAAGATTCAATCTTTCTATATAAATCAATGTTAAAAAAGAGTTTTTTATGCATTGATAATTATACTTATCCAATCTTGATTCAGGGCTGCTCTGTTGAATTTGCTGAATTTGAGGGCAGAGAGTTGCATGATCATGTGGTGAAAATGGGTTTTGACTGTGATGTCTATGTGGTGAACAATTTGATTTATATGTATAGTGTTTGTGGTAAACTAAGTGATGCCAGAAGGATGTTTGATGAAAGTCCTGTGTTGGACTCAGTTTCATGGAACTCGATGCTGGCGGGGTATGTTTTAACAGGAAGCATTGAGGAGGCTATGCTAATGTACAATAAGATGCCGAAAAAGAATGTGATCTCATCGAATTCTATGATTGTGCTGTTGGGTAAGAAAGGTTGGGTGAGTGAGGCTTATCAGTTGTTTAATGAAATGGAAGAAAAAGATTTGGTTTCTTGGACTGCATTGATTTCTTGTTATGAGCAGAATGGCATGTACGGAGAGGCTTTGGATTTGGTTGTGAATATGCATCATAATGGAATTAAGGTAGATGAGGTAGTGGCTGTCAGTGTGCTTTCTGCCTGTGCAAATTTACTGAATCTTAGAATGGGAGAATCTATTCATGGTTTGTTCACAAGAGTTGGTTTGGAATCCTATGTAAATCTTCAGAATGCTTTGATCTTCATGTACTTACGATGTGGTGATGTATTGGCTGCACAAAATTTGTTCGATACAGGTTTTTGCTTGGACCTGATATCTTGGAACTCTATGATCTCTGGATACCTTAAATGTGGTTTGGTCAAGAAGGCTAGAGAATTATTTGATACAATGCCTGAGAGGGATCTTGTGTCATGGAGTGCAATGATATCTGGTTATACCCAACTTGATCGGTACCATGAGGCTTTAGCACTGTTTAATGATATGCAGCATGAGGGTATTAAACCTGACGAGACCATTTTGGTCAGTGTGATTTCTTCTTGTGCTCACTTAGCTGCACTTGACCAAGGAAAATGGATAGATGCTTACATACAGAAGAATGAGCTGAAGGTTAACACAATTCTTGGTACTACCCTCATTGACATGTACATGAAATGTGGGTGCGTGGATAATGCAATGCATGTTTTTAATGGCATGGAGGAAAGGGGAATTTCTTCATGGAATGCTGTAATTCTTGGCTTCGCTATGAATGGACAGGTAGAGAGGTCACTTGAGATTTTCGACGATATGAAGAAATGTGTAGTGCCTAACGAAATAACCTTTGTGGCAGTTCTTGGGGCCTGTCGACATGTGGGTCTAGTAAGAGAGGGACGCCAATTTTTTGATTCAATGGTTAAAGTATACAACATTGAACCCAACATTAAACACTATGGCTGCATGGTTGATCTTCTTGGACGAGCAGGATTGCTCAAAGAAGCAGAAGAACTAATCGACAGTATGCCTATGGCACCAGATGTTGCCACTTGGGGTGCGTTGCTTGGAGCTTCTAAGAAACATGGTGACAAGGAAATGGGAGAAAGAATAGGGAGAAAACTCATTGAGCTTCAGCCTGAACATGATGGATTCCATGTATTATTGTCAAATATATACGCTTCTAAAGGTAACTGGGCTCATGTCCTGGGGATTCGGGAGATGATGATGCGGAAAGATGTGGTCAAAATTCCAGGATGCAGTATGATTGAGGTCAATGGCGTAGCTCATGAATTCCTGGCCGGAGATAGATCACATCCTCGGATCAACGAGATAGAGTATATGTTGGAAGACATGGTTACTAGATTGAAGATACTAGGTTATGCACCGAGTACAGACGAGGTTTTACTTGATATTGGTGAAGAGGAGAAAGAAACTAATCTTTTTAGACATAGTGAGAAGCTTGCAATTGCCTTTGGCCTCATTGCAACACATCCACCAACACCAATAAGAATAATTAAGAACTTACGAATCTGCAATGATTGTCATGCAGCAGCAAAATTGATTTCTAAAGCTTTTGATCGTGAAATTGTGGTGAGGGATCGTCATCGGTTTCACCATTTTAAGCACGGCTCATGTTCTTGTATGGAGTACTGGTAGAAGGTACCACACAGTAGGAAAGAAATATAAGATGGTGGTGTCTGCTGTTGACCTAAAGAGTATGCACAGAGGCTCCTGAATTTTACAATTTTCCAAGTTATTGAATGAATTAATGCTCCTCTTTGACACTAGTCATCAAGGAACCAGATTTCTGTTTTCGGCACAAATGGGACCTGCATTTCTACTCTGGTTAAAGATGGAGAGGCAAGTATTTAGAGCATTTACTATCCTTATTGACATTTTCTTCTCTTCGTTAGGGTTATTTTGAAGTGAATTTGACTGCCATTTCCACCTGTAGGGTCGACTTCAAGCCATTATATCTATCCCAATTGAATGGAATCTGTTTAAGATATTCAATGGACACTATAACCCCTTTGAAGTATACTGGTCACTGGTCAGCATATTGTGGCGGGTACTTGAATTTTCAAATTGCATTACCTTTTGATTTCATTGCCACTTTTATTGTTAGCCCGCAAGACTGTAATTTCATTCACCAGAGATTTTTTCATTACCAGAATCTTTAATTAACTCGAGATTGATAAGATTTTCCTGTCCCGGAGTTCTTCACCCCTGCCCCCTCCTTTGAACACCGAGACACCAAAAAAGGGAAGAAAATTGTAAAATAAGTGTTGTCAGTTATGGAAGGGAAAGGAATTATCCCACTGAGTTCTTTATTGAGTAAAAATATTGTAGATGAGAGATGACAATGTTTTAACTTTCTGGGAATAGGAATCACAAAGTTCTATCCAATGAGTTGATGACGATGTAAGTTATTGCACCTCTTAGTTTCTAGGTTATGCACAGATCCTTGTATCTTTATTTGGAGTGAGCATCTCAATTTCCTGAACTTTAATATGCACTCCCTTTTATGGATAGAATCCCTTTTAGCTAGCCCAACAAAACATGTTGAAAGAGGGATAGCTAGACCAAATTAATGTTACATTAGGTGGTTGCAAAAGATTGATTTCACTGGACATTTCGTAAGAGATAGTTTTGGATTGAATGACCAATGGGAAAAAGGAATTCATGTAACCGGAAGTTTACTTGGAATAAGAATTGGGTACTGTTGTATTATGTAATTTGCATATGGCCAATAATTCTCTCGTTTATTGTTTATTCTTAGTTAATTGGTTGGTTAATCTCTTTAATTGCCATAATATGTCCAAGCTTCATGCTTTTGTTATGCTGAATGGAACTCTCTGTTAAGGGCTTGTACTTTTGGCATTTAAGGTCCGGAAAATCACCTGCTAGTAGTTGATCTGAAACTTAGTGATTTGAAAAATCCGAGATGCCCCTAAAATTTTGTACATGAATTATTATTTCAATTGGACAGTAACAGAAATCTTAGCACAAATAGTTAAATGTGTGATTTAAAAACTAGATTGCCTTGGCTTATTATGAGAAACCCAGTGAGCAGCATTATATATCAGGTGTTGATATCCTTGTAATATTGATGATATTTGTTTTTTCTATTGAAGGTAAAAAAAAGCTGATAGTTGATCGTCCGTGGTAAAATAGCAGTTTCCAATTTCATGTCAACTGCGTTCAGTGTGCAGGAGATGGTAGAATATCAACTTCTGTTGAATTGAATGAGCAGTATCCGTAACTCCTCTTTGCGCAGCTACAGTACTTTGTAATGAGGAGAAGTCAAACACCTTATAGAGTTGAGTTTGAAGGAAGATACCTCCCATACGGGCAGTAGTTGAAGAGGAGCCTAATGCATTCACATTATTATGTTGAATATAGAATTGGAGAAGCAATGCAGATGGAGAATTTGTCACTGTCAATTAGTTCTTATTATCTGTACGTGTTTGAGGTTACCTACTGACAGGGGCGGACGCAGACTCTTGACGTTGGGGACACAATCAAACTTTCAAAGACTCATGTTGATATATCAGACAGAGGTTCACCCTTTTTGCTATAAACGTTTGAATTTACATATTCCTTTGATCCACTTAATTCTTGTTGATCTTCTATCGTTTTCAAAATTGAACTCAAACACTTCCTATGATTTTGGTCATCCAATACATCTTTATCCACTCTCTGTCCAATACTTTTAGAGCCCAT
>CAIGRK010306246.1:0-11377 GCA_903798315.1 Fraxinus greggii | reverse complement strand
TTCCTTTTCCAATTCTTCTTCATTCTACCCATTGTTTGTCATTCTCTTTTCATTTGACCGTTCATCTTGAAAGGAGGGAATTTATATAACTCAAATCAATGGTCAAGATTAAGCTTCCTGAAATGCCGTAATTAGGAATCTTGTACGAGAAGCTTCATTGGTAGTACATCCAATACCACCTTAAATCCCCTAACATGTCTTGATCATGCACAACTTACGAGAACAGCTTTCTTCCTCAGCTTGTAAAGCGTGTGTTATAGATCGGATAACTAGGAATCAAGCCCGATCTATCTAAAAATAGAACTCGAAACTTGGAGGATAATTGATGTTGCTGACATGAAATTCGCATCGCATCCTATTGAAGAGTCCAGACAGGTCAGCTTGGAACACTGATCCAATACCCCATTCATGGATGTCGGAGTTGGATTATGAGGGACATCATGTGAAAACATCATTGTGACATAATAAAAGAAGTGCTCCCCTTGATGATAGCACATCCAAACCAATCAATCAAGAAGATGACGTGATGGCTTAGGACATAAGCCTAAGGCTTAAGTGTCATCTCCCTACCGCAGCTGAACTCACTAATCAATCAAATTCCTTCAAATGGACGGTGACACACAATTTTAAATCATACGGTTTAAATTGACATGATTAGGACGACAAGCTTGAGTCCATCATCTTGTACAAGGCAACGAAGTTGAATGAGAAAGGGGTAACTACAAAGTTCTCTCTGTATAATTATCAAATTCCAGCATTACGACACTATTGTGATCTCCAATCAATAGAAGTTGATCAAAAAAATCAACTCAATTTTTGTCATCAATTAGCATTTTGCAGAACAGCATTGGACAAAAATTGGACCATCTTCAATTCATACACTGAATACATTGACTTACTATTTTATGACGGAATTTTGAATGCAATACTTTTAAATAACCCGGAAAATACATCAGAAATGGATGTCACATATGTTTTTTTTTTCTTTTTATTCAAACTGAATCACATATAAGTTTTTGTGGTCTTGAAGAATCTGACGCCACATCGTTGGTAGATTCAACCAATGGCCAACTTCTTCACGTTCACACAATTTCTTAGTGCATTCATAACTTCAAAAACTATGAAGCAATGCAGACAGGCTGAGCGGCTTGTCCCTTTTATTCTATCCATGAAGAGTTCGAGCTCGTTTTGATATTAGCAATGGGCCAAACAGGCTCGACTCATGAACATGCAAGCTCGCGTGTGGGCCAAGGCCACGAGCTAACTCACGGCTTGTGGGCCACCACAATCATAATTATGATTGTTTAGCACCAATGATCATTTTACTTTTATTTTTCTTTTTAATAGAAAAAGGTCAGATTTTTTCTATATAAACTCCTCTTCACTTCATTTCTCCAACATTCTCTACCTTACAATCTGAAATTCTTATAATCTCCATTTTAGCTCTTTTATTTCCAATCTAAATTTTTATTATTTTTAAATTTGCTTATTTGAGTTATTTATATTTAATTCTAGTATAATTCTCTTATTATACATCTTTCTTACATATATCATTTCAAATGGATTACAACATATAGTTAGAATTTGATGAATTCAACCAATTCTTTGGTGCTTTCAACACTCCATAAACTCCTCTTGCCATTAAATTATAATTTCAGTGTTCTGAATAATGTTCCAATTTTCAGTGTTCTAAAACAATGTTTCAATCCCTAATTATTTTGGTGATGACCATAGTAGTATGATTACACTTGATTTGATATTCATGAAGAAGACGAAGAAATGGTAACAGTAGGTTCAAACAAATAAAGACGAACGAACAAACAAAAGGCTAAGTATCGAGAACACTTCAAACTAGTGGACAAGAGTGTTGTATTAGACAGACAGTCATAGCGGAAAGCACTGCGTAAAATAATGCAAAGAGAAGTTAGCTTGGCAAAAGGGTTTCAATACAACCCATCTAAATAGATACTACGAAATATGTGCAGTCGAGGTTTGGAAAGTAGTCGATGCAACTCCAGTTTGATTCTCCTGGTGCATGTTCTAGTAACGACCTAACAACTGTGCCTATTCACAAGAGAATACACATGAAGGTATGACGAAGTTTGTAGCTACTAGTAGTTTTTTATTATGTATTTAAAAGGGTTTAATTTTATCTCCAACACAAGTATATATCCTATTCTAGTAATAATCTTTGTTCAGATGTTATTAATTTATAATAAAAAGGTTTGAATAATACATAATTTAAATTAATATACTGATATTTTATAATTTTTAGTCCAACAATAACCGTAAGGTTGACATAGCCGACACTGCAGACTGTATAGATAAATAGTAGTGGATAACGCATACAAAATTTATTGCATTTAAAGTTGCAGCGGATCTAGAGACAAGCCAGCCTCTGCTATAGCCCGTCCTTCCAACCCATATCCTAAGTAAAAAATAATAATTTTAAGCGTAAATTTATTTATTATTTTTTTATTATTATTATTTTTTTGCGTTTTAGCCCATGTCCAATTTTTATCTGGATCCGCTACTCATTTGAAGTAATTGATTATCCCTATAATTAGCTAAACATTTTTAACATTTTAATGAACATTTTTAAAATTTTAAATGAAAGTTTTTATTTTTGATAATGCGTCGGTCAACATAGTAGTCATTGGAAAATTAATTTAACAACTTAATTCTTGATTTTGGTGGTATACTATTTAACGTCCGTTGTATTAGTCATGTTTTCAGTTTAATTTTATAAAAAAAGATAAGTATTTGATTATTTTTGTGTATAGAAAATCAATCATCCTACATTTATATTATTTTTTACACTTTGTCATGCGATAATTGGACAATTTAAAAAAGAAATTCCTTCTAACCCTTTTTTAACAACTCGTCAAATGTCAAATTAAATGTACACTCGAGCATTTTTGATTAAAAAAAAAAAGGACTAAAAACAAGAAAATTTTATCACATACCTAAGCCATATATAAAACTCATCTTATGATACAATATTGTGAATATTATGAAAATTTCTTTACTGCTTATTACAACGAGCGAAATTCATACGATCCAGAACTAGATTTACAAGATCATGCGCATATATCCAACCAGTACAATCGCATGTGCATATATCCAACCAGTACAATCGTTCTTAATCATTTATATTATATTATTAATAACTTCAGTAAGTATAATTAGTCCAACTTTTCCAATATCGTGAAAGTGATGGACGCTAAGTTTATAAAATATTGAGAGGAAACGCATATATTATTTTCGTTAGTTTCAATAGCAAGACCCAGATTCAAATTAGAAGGTATAAACATATTGTATCCACAATTTCGAATCAATTAACATGGGAAAAGCCAAATGTACTGAATGGGGGTACCGAGTGGTGTCCCCCCCTCTCACATTTGGCGCGAGCTCCATGTGTATTTAAAAATTCTCCAATTACACATGGTAGTCTGTACTCTGTAGAGAAGTTCATCGAAGTTGTATCAGCTATACGTCCAACAAATTTGGTAGAAAAATTCAACGACTTCGTAATGCAAGAGCCAACAACTATTTATAGAGCTACTTTAGTTTACTGTAAAAGTATTCAACTTTCTAATAGCTCTTCTTTCCTTGCCCATGCTACAAATATTGGTATAGGCGAGATACATTTGTAGTCGTATAAAGCATGCTCTGTATTTTAATGAGGAAGAAACAACTTTTTTTCAAATACTCGGTGAAAAATGTACGAGCATCAATATCCAATTGCATTTATTCTAGCACGTGATATACTAACACCTTCAACATCTACCTCGACACCAAAGTTTTCTTATAGTGCCAGCGGCAAGATTCTTTTTAAATACAGATAATAGACGTAAAGCCACATATCTAGAATAAAGTGGAAAAGACTAATAGCTAAAGATTTTCAAGTTTTCACTTCATAATTTGCAAGTATTAATTATTTTTGATTTTCTTTAATGTTCTTTTCACTTCTCAAAAAATTTATATAAATAATATTTTATTCATGTATAATTTTAATTCCGCCTACATTAAAAGTATTTGAGGTTCTCAAGAAAGGAGGGTTTCAAATTTCTCACAACATACTTCATTTTGAATTTATTTTATAATTCTTTTGAAAAAATAAATCCGAACTCGACCCGATCCATAAGATCCACAAATCAAAGGACCAAAACAAACCTACTTCACAGACGAGCCAAGCTCAGCTGCAACCAATAATTTAAAATATTTACTAACATGCAAATTTCAAGCGATGACAGACCCCCATGAATCCATGGTAAATGATTTTGACCGCCAATGGCTGATGGCAGATCACTCTCTTACAACCCTAGAAGATAACACCACAATTTGTACTTCACCACGAGTTGCTTGGATGATGAATATATATGCTTACAATCCCCAAAGGTGTGTCATTGAATGGGCTTTCTCAATCCTAAACAAGGAAAGACCACACGCTTTCCTAGAACGAGGCTTCCTCTGCCGTCAAGAATAGGTTGGCCCACTCCAACACCATTATCATCTATTTTCAAGTACTTGTGCATCACTTCTGTTGGATTTAATCAAGTGCAACTTATGTAATTTTAAGAGTAGATTTAATTAAAGTACAAATTGGTAGATTAATAAAGAAATGAGAATTTTATTATTTGCACAATTTAAGAGAGCACATATACAGTTATGTCCCTTGTGCAAAACTCCTTGATAGTACGGCCACCTTGATATTAAGAATGAGAAAGAAGCTGAAGTTCTATCATTCACAATTCAACAGTAAGATTCATAGTACATAATTAACAGCTTGAACTCATAATCACATTTTTTTCATCCCATTCAAATTTCATTTTAACCGAACATACGGTATACTGATATGAGTTTCAATTCATTAACTGAAATGTATGGATTTGCAGATAGTTATAATGCCAAAAGGATAAAACTTGCGTTCGTTCTCTTTCACAATACTATGCATATTAAATGCCATGGGTAAATTTCCCAGCACCATGAAGTATATAGAATACTTTCTAACTTGCAAAAGCATACAAAACTCAATTCCATAAATTTTGTTTTATTAATCCTACTCGAGACTTGAAATCTTAAAATTCCACATAGCTAAGTGGCTGCTAACAAGCTAAAAGCACGATTAATTTGTACTGAAAACAAAATAATATAAAAGGTTTGGTTTTGAATAAAGAGAGAGCATAATCCAACCAGTTAGGTCATTCACTGTTATTTCAGATAAGAAAACAGCTTAGTCGCGACCTGTGTTTGAGAAGCATATCGGCAGCAGATCAGTACAACAAAATTTAAATCATTGCCCTAAAGAAAGCAGAAGGAAAAAATATGCAGGCAGAGGAAATGAGGCTTACACATTTGTCAACACAACGCCAATAATCAAAGTACTGTCCAGTACAGTGTTTGTTCCCGGTTTCATCACCTTGAATCCTTTTAGCACACGCCTATCAGAATCTTCAAATTAGATTTGCAATTTAACAGAAGTGTTATAGATAATGATAAAAGAGCATAGGTATAGAGCCATGCTCGTTCCTTGTGTGATTGTATGTCCATGAACTACACAAGCTGTGCATGGTTGCCATCCAGCGACTACGGGAAGGGAATGTTCAGAAGTTGCAGATAAAACAAACCATCATAAAAAATTGAAATTTGTCTACTCATAAAGCTCACATACATTCATCCAACAGCCAATTAATCAGGAAATCTCATACCAAATTGCTCGAAGACTTTGTGGTGATAAGACAAAGCGATTACCCAGTGGCAAACAAGATGATGCCTCAAGAGCAAATTTTTTGAGAAGGACAAGAAATGTGAAAACGAAAAAGAAAAAGAAAAAGAAGAGGAAACGGAAAAATGAAAAATAAAGTAATGTGTATTAAATGCTACAGTTGGCAACATTACATATTAAGTGATCACATGGTCAGCAAGCAGAAAGCTACGCAAGTACCTAAAATATTAACGAAGCAAACAAAATATCAGAGAAGAGAAACAAGGGCTCATTTTTGTTCCTTCAGATTCAGAAATCACCTGATACTCTCTAAGTGGCCGTGTACATGGTGCCTTGCACCGCTCTTCAAGTTCCTTCTTTGGATCTATGGGCTCGTCATCCGCCCTACATAGACAATACAAATTTGAAGCACAGGTCAACAATGGGAGCCATGGAGGGTACCCCTTAAATTAAAGCATGTTTGTGAAGCGTTTATGAACAGTTAAAATTATAGATAGAGACAAATCAGTGATAAATAAGCAGGTGGTACTTTTGGATCCTTCAAATCAAAATGTGTGGATAAAATATGGCTTAACTGTTTATAAACAGTTATATAACATGAACCAAACATAGGCTTAATCATGAACTGTAAAGTACTACAACTAGATATTCTTTGGGTATCCAACTCGGACCTCTCTCTCAAAGTCTCCAAATTTCCGTACACATATTTGACAATACATTCATTCTGACGTTAGGACAAACCGCTTTATAGAAGCTTAACCAATGTTTTCAAAAGCACGTGAAGTTGCACATTAAGGGGAGATCGCTAAAAGCAAGCTTTGAGTGCCTTTGTTGGGGCATAAGCCTTGCATCACTGAGGAGAATGCCCACGGCATAAGCCTCTGGCAGGCAAAGGCGCTCACTCCTTAGTCTTGCCCCTGCTAGCTATTTTTCGTTAATCTTAGTCTCTCTTTTTTCTTTCTTGGGTATTTTTCTGTCTTTTTTTCCCGCTCTGATTTTCTTTTCTTTCAAAATCAAAGCAACAAAATTCATAAAAATAACTGATCACTTGTTTCCGATTATCTAGTTTTTGTCGTAGAGGTTTTTTTATGTGATTACTACTTGTAATTTACTTTCTGCTATTTTGTTTATCCATTTTAAGCTTCTAGTTGCAGACTAAACTTTGATTATGTTGAACCGGGTTGGGAGACCTTTTGTTTTCTCTTAAAAACTTCACGGGATGGTTCTTCTAACCCTTCTGCGAGATACATTATCGAACAACTAAAGAATTTGACTATTTTGACGTCTACTTATTGCACCTAAAAATCAAAACCAGTGTCACAAGGATGGAAATTGACCAATATAGTCCTTAACTGACCAAGAAAACCTTTAGGGACTGCTTGGGAGTTTCAGCGTACGGGCTCAGGGATATGAGCGTTTTTGAAAGTTCGGACGTCTATGAACGAATCGTTTTTGAGTTGTTTTAGTAGAGATTTTTAAAATTGTCCAACCTATGCTTGGAGTTTATTAGTTTTTTAAAAGAATAAAATTACATGTTTTCACCCTGTCCAACATATGCATGGTTTTCTGAAAATGAAACCTATCGACTTCTCCAAAAGAGTAACAAATGCTTGTGGACGGAGGACCGTATTATCGATTTGTAATCAGGGCAAACAAATGAAAGCAACAATACCAAGTAATGTTTAGGGCAATAATAAAGAACCTAAAGGAGACGTAACTGATTAAAAGAAAAAGAAATACTATTACTCACATGGTTGAATATTGCAAAAGATGCAGCAAAAGCACCTGTTCAAAACAATTTTTCGATAGATCTTCCAATAATCAGTCCGAGAAGCATAAAACTAAAAACTTGGAGTTTAAAGAGAAGAAATGAGAAAATGAGAGTATTTTACCGGTTAAACGGAGGAGCGAATCTCGACGCCGGCACTGTATGAATTCCAAGGTTCCGGGGGATCGCTTTGATTAATGTGCTCAAGGTGCGTTTTTAATTATTAAACCGAATGTACTAGAAAAGTATAGATTGGGTCCGTTAATGGGCCGGGTCACTCACCCCAGCATCCATTGGATTTGGACGTGATTCAAAATTAAAAAGGAAAAAATTCAAAACTAAAAGGTTTAGTTTCACACATTTCAAATTTAAGACATTAATGATGTGTTTGAACCATATTATTTTGGAAGAATACATTTTAAAATAGTAGATTAATGGAGAATATGTGGTTGAAAAAGAAAGAAAAGTCATTGATGTAATGGAAAATATTATTTTATTGAAAATGTGTAGTTGAAAATGAGTAGAATAATGAAAATGAAAATTTTAATGTGACTCAAATAGGAGCTAAGTTTAAAATTTCAAATTTCAAATTTTTTAAGGTTTAAAATTTCAAATCTTGGATTTTTTTAAATTTAAATTTTAAGTTAATTAATTAAACATATATTTTATTAATTAAATATATTAAGGTCACAATTCCATATAATTTGGTCACAAATTCTATATAATAGGTCACAAATCACAAATTTTACATGTTACAAATTATTTTACGGTCATAATTCAAAATATTTATAGGTCACAATTTGTTCATCGGTTACAAATAAAAAATTAAAACGTTGCAAATTATTTTACTGTCACAATTCAAAAATTTCATATGTCACAATTTGTTCATCGGTCACAAATCAGAATTTTTATAAGTCACAAATTATTTTACGGTCACGAATCACAAATTTTGTATGTCACAAATTATTTTACGGTCATAATTCAAAAAATTTATTGGTCACAATTTATTTATCGATCACAATTAAAAAATTTATGCGTCAAAATTTATTTATCGGTCACTAATCACAGGTATTATAAGTTACAACTTATTAGACAATCAAAAATTATCAAATTATTGACCACATATTAATAATTTTTTAGGTCACACATTATTTATTAATTACAAATTATCGAATTTTAAGGTCACACTTTAATAATTAGTCACAATGAACCAAATAATTGGTCATATACACAAAAACACCCCACCACCAATCCCGATCGGGCACTAATACTTGGTCATAAATCAACCAAATAATTGGTCACAGACACTATTCCCTGTCGCTACCAACAAAGCCACCACCACTAGATCCAATACACTCCCAACAAAAATCATCAGAACCATCCCTACTATCGCGCCCACCAGCTACCACCGCTGCCATTTTTGCAACAACACCATTACCACACTGCGCCAGGAACACCGTCGCTACTACTAGTCATCACCGTCAAAACAACACCACACACTACCGCACCCAACCACAAATCACCACCGTCGCCACCACCATCACCATCGTCTACCGCCACCCCCACTGCCACGACCTCCACTTGCACGACCAACAAAAACCTCAACAACTCATTGCCATACTGACTGTCGCCAGATCCACTACTCTAACACCACCACGCTCATGGCCGCCAGATCCACCTTCACCTCTACCTGCAAACACCACTATAACCACCATCAAATAGCAAACAGCATCAACTGTAGCGAGATGAGAGAGTGAGAAGACTGTAAATAGAGAGTGAGAAGAGAGGAGACCGAGAGAAGATGGGAGTAAGAAAATTGGATTAAAATGAAATTGATTAGGGTTTGTGATGAAATATCTGATTTTTGAAAAGATTGTATAATTAATAATTAATATTTAAAAATAAAATATCTGATTTTTGAAAAGTGAAACTTAATATTTGATTTTTGAAAAATGAAACTTGGGATCTGATTTTTAATATGGATCTTGAAAAGTAGAATTTTGTGTAATTTCCACATTAATGTGGTCTTTTTAGCAATGATAGTTTGAAACATGGAACTTGAATTAAAAATTCAGGCCAATAAATGAGACCGATGCAAATGTTTTTTCAACTTGATCGTTCAACAAGGGCGAAATGGTCTTTGCAAAAAACAACACGGCTGCTCTATTCTTTGTCATAGTTTACCTTTTTGTACAGCATATATTTAATTGCAAAGGGGTCCCACATATTTCTTGCAAGAATCATTTTTGAAGAAAGAACGGAAGTTAATAATGCCACTTATGATGTTAATAATGCTTCGAAATTTAAATATTTTGACTTCTACGTTTTGGATGATAAATATTAGCCTGACTCGTGGGATTAACATCGGTCCGCTGCTTATTTTTGATACGAGAAAAGTTCGTTATATGCTTTGCTTTTGAGAGCTTCACATTGACTATTCTTTTGGAGGATGAAATGTGTGCCCATTTTCAAGAATTTGTGGTTACGAAGGACAACAATAAATAGTCAACTAGTTTTACAGATACTATAACGAGAGTAATATTATTAAGCATCATTTATGTCGCGGAAGATGACTCCGACAGTGTATTTTTTCAAGCTCAGTCCACCAATCTCGACCTCATCAATACCTCCAATCAATGACCCAAAACCACACCACTTCTTCACATCGGTTGCTACCGATTGCACCCACAAAGGACACAAAAGGTGTTGTTTCAGCTACAAATGCACCCACAGAAGATAGCCACAAAGCGCCAACGCCCCTACTAATATTTTCGCTCCGAGCGTCGGGGTGCCCGGCGTCGCAGTGGTATCAAATTTTATATTTTCTTTTCACCTGAACTTTAAAAAAAGGCTTTTATATATATTCCACGTATTTCCATTCGCATATTCAACATCTTGAGAGTTGGATAGCTTATATTTCAATTGAGAGTATTAAGATTTTGGTATTATAAACACATTTATTTTTTATTATAGTGAAATTCTATTCAGCCTGTGGTTTTTTTCCCATCTTGGATTTTCACATAAATTTTGGTGTTTTTATTTATTTATTTTTATTTCATTATTACCATTATCTTGCGATCAATTCATAACAAGTGGTATCAAAACAATGTTGATTTTTTGCATGGCATCGATGAAATATGAAATATGCCTACACTCACATGAATGGACCCCATGCGGGACCCATGACAATAAAAAATTATCAAAAAAATTCCACCCACACCCCTCCCTCCTATTGTGAGGTATCGTGGGGGGTCTGTACCCCAAGCCTCACTTCTCATCTTAATTGCTACAACTTTGAGAATGATGTAGTAAAAGATGATACATATTTCGTTGCTAATATCACTCATGGTATCACATCGGTTTGCTGGTTATTTTCGATGAATAGAAAAAGTTTGTATATGCTTTGGAGGATGAAACACGTGTCCCCTTTTTAGAATCTGAAGGACAAGGATGAATAGTCAACCGGTTTTAAAGATACTCTGATGAAATATGAAATTAATTAGTTGCCGCATGGTAATTTTTCAATGAGCAATTCAATAAGAGAGCTCGGATCGAATCGATTTCAGTGCAGTTGTAAGCAACTTCAGTGATTCCTCAATCAAGCTCACGTGCCAACCATAGAGAGGAGCATACCCAATCCCAAGCACAATTTAAACAATATATGCATGGTGGTTATGATTATAGATTTTGTTACACCTTTAAATTACATGGCATGCACACAGGGGGTCTCATATATACTGACCGGCATCAACACTTCAATTGATTCGACTATTTAATTAAACTAATTCATATTAGGCCTATTAAGTCAAGCCTTGTCTTGATCTTGAACTCGAATTCGGCCCATTAACATCACTTGGCCCATTTTCATTTCACTATATATA
>CAIGRK010306241.1:0-19312 GCA_903798315.1 Fraxinus greggii | reverse complement strand
ACATATTCTCCATCAATCTACTACTTCAAAATGTATTCTTACAATGAAAAGGGGAGCTCAAATGGGTCCTTAATAAAAATTAATATATAATGTAGACATATTTATGTATAAAAAAAAAGATATTACGTGTAGGGACATAAATAAAATAATTTTTATGGTACATTGTTACAATTAACACACGCCTTTATTTGTTATTTGTTAAAGCATATTCAATGGTGCTTTAAATTAAATCGAAATTGTGATTTAAATTTTTAAAGTGATCAAAATCTCTCAAATGGAGATATGCAAAGAAAATGTAAATTACATTTTTCGACTAAAATATAAATATATACATCTTTTTTTATCCATAAGAGGTAAAAGGTTATCAATCCACTTGCATCCAAATTTTTTTTTTTTAATCTTTATATTTGAGTAGAATTTGAATATAGATCCACGATAATATAAATGATGGTGCAAAAGTAATTTTGAAGATGTCATTTACACCCCAATTTTACAACATCATTACAGATGCACTTACATTTTAAATTTAGATTGATATTATAAGATTAAAAGACAGTGTTAATTATTGCATTCTCTAATTATGTAACGCGTGTACCAAATGCACCCGGAGTTAGGACTTATTTAACTCTATTTAAAAGTTTTTTGATAAAAGAATAAGTTAAAAATACTATTAAAAAAGTTAATTTTATTATTAAAAGAAGTAATTTTAAAAGTTATGTTTGGAAAATTAGCCTATGTTTGGGGATCATTTTTTTATTATTAAAAAGTTCGTTTTCAAAATTAAATATTAATTTTAATCATACATGTCCACAAATACTATTCATTTATTCACAATTACTTCTATCAACTTAAATTTTAGCAAAAAATAAAAAATAAAAATGAAACTCAAACGAAAATTGAGCCCTCGTTTGAGTTCATTTTTTAAAGCCTGAACTCATTTTCGACAACACGTTCTTTCAATAATATATTTTAAATGTAAATTTAAATTTTTTTCATACTTCTAAACCACATATTCTATGAAAAAATCATTTTTCTTAAAATTTATTCTCAAAAAAATTGGCTCAAACGTGAGCTTATTCTTGAGTCATCCGTTCTCTTGTGCACTAGCCTCTCAACTTTTTGTTCTAAAATTTTCAATTTCATGACCCGAGACGAGAATAAGGTCGTTAATAGTTTCTAATCAAGATAGAATTTTTTTTTCCAATGAACATATTTTATGTAGAAAGAATAATATAATTTGTTGTTTTTTATATGCTATAGAGATTACAATATTATCGATCTATAATCCTTGAATCAAGCGTCAATTAGAGTTGGCAAAAGATATTCTAATTCTAACATGAGACGTGTTTGTCTGTTTATATTCTAATTCTAACATGAGATGTGTTTATCTGTTTTTACCTTTTTAGGGTTTAGGATTTTACATGTAGGTGTGTTAATTTGGTTCGAACAATCCGTGATTGGACTCGAAGAAAGTTGGAGCTTTGAGTTTCGACTCGACTCGACTCGTTGATATCCCTATTTGTAAGTGTTCTAGACTTATAATGTATCTGTTGACTCAATTCAGTTATTTCTCTCTCGAAATTTAAGCTCCAAGTCTTGAAAAGAATCAGACCGAAATTGATATATTGTATACGTAGGGAGCGGGAGACTTTTGCAAGTCAAGTGATTGAGACTGCAAAGAAAATTAGCCCTATTTCACTTACTATTGGTGGAAGACTTTTGCCCCACTGGAAACGCTCTTGAGGTTTCATATTCTCATACTTTTTTGTGAAACATGAATAAGTGGTTATAAAAAAATCCAAATAGGATGTTAGTAATTACAAAATAAGAATAATACTCCGTCTGTTCCACTTATATATGCTTAATTTCCTTATTTTCTTGTCTCAATTATATAATCTCATTTCTTTATTAAAAATATTTTATTTTCTACTTCTATAATAATTTATTACTAGTTATTGATAATTAAATGAGGGTAAATTAGGAAAGTTTTTGGCAAAAATTATTTTTTCAATAAGATTAAATAAATTTTCTTAATCCGTGTGAAAAATAAAACAAGCATATATAAATGGGACCGATGGAGTATTATTTAGTTCCACTGAAATTATAACTCCAGTCTATATGGTGGTAGTTAATAGGTTAAATGAAATGTTGTTCCACCTATCATTTAATGACATATCAGCGTCACCCCAATAAGGCTAAATACCATTTTTGAGATATTAATTGCTTTTCTCTCATATCAGGAAAAAACATGCAACATAACATGTTCAATACTTATTTAAAAGGGCATCAATATTTTTGTTAGGATTATTCTACTTTTACATCAAATATTACATCAATGATTATATAATATAAAAGTGATATTATATAATTGATTGGTGAAAATGGTTTTATTTCCACCAGCCAATTACATAATGTCACTTGCATGTTATGTAGCCCTTGAAGTAAACATTGATATACATGTAGCAAAGCCTTTTTTCGTAAATATCGAATCTTGATATCCATCAAATCGTGATTTCAACTAGTCTCTACACAATTAGAAGGACATACAAAATTGAAATTTTTTATTCAAATAAGCATTTTTATAAATTCAAATTGAACTCAACTTAAAAAATATTTCAAGTGATAATTTTTTTACAGGAACATCAAATAATTCAGTGTGTACCTTTGCATCCCTTATTTTCATCTGAGGTGCCACATCGCCCATCTTTGAACAAGTCTTAGTAGCCCTGTTCAAACAGCTTTTTCTTATTTTTATTTTGTTTTATAGAAATGAACGTTCTTCTAACTTGATCTCTTTTGCCTTGTTTCACTTATATCTTCGTTCATATAGCCCCTGTTTTGGCATTCTTGTCTCTCAAGCACACATTTCTCAAACTCGGCATTCTTGTCTCTCAAGCACACATTTCTCTCCAAACTCATTTTGAATTACGCAATCACGTTCAAAAAATTTCTCTATTTTTTAACCAACATTTTACAAAAATATTATTATTATAAAATCTATTTTTTTAAAGAAAAGGGGGACTCATCAACGTACAAAAAATCATATATCCTTCACCTTGATACATATTATGTTTAGACAATAATAGAGATTCATTCTATTCAAAAATCTTCGCTTCTTTTTCTTATTATTTCTATTTAGCAATAATCTCTAGTAGTGGACCTTGTCCCCCATCATAATTCATTATAAATACTTTTACCTAATATATCTAGAATATCTCACTTAAGATTTACACAGTAAATAGCACTTAAATGAAATAGTGGAGGACTAGGTCTCCAAGAATATAAAAGTATGGTGGCAATACATTCTATCTCTATTTGATCATATAGACGAATTGAGCCGATGAGCACGTAGTCGACTCGTTTTTATTTAAATAATAATAATAATAATAAGCCCAAAAAGAGCCATTAAGGAAAGAGTGAGATTGACTAGTCTCAAAATGAGTTCGAACCGCCCATGAATCTACCAGGATGGCATGTTTGTCACCTCTATATATAAGGTGCTGATAAAGGCTAATTTCGATTTAAATTGTATTAATATTGTCAACCATATCATTCTAAAATTCAACACTAGCACAAAGCTATATGTATACGTACGTCTAAGAACAACAACAATAGTTTCAGCTTTAGTAAATAAAAATCCAACAACATAAGAAATATATTAACCTTCACATCTCATGAATGTCGAGGAAAAACTTCAAGTTATGATTCTCAAGCCTAATTCGACTTAAGTGGACAAACTTAAAGACTTGATGTATAAAGAAAATTTTGGCAATGAGAATATCAAAATGATAATAGTTCACATATGTTAACCAAGTAAAGAATGATAATAAACTTATTATTATTTTAATTTTATGTATTTTTTTTAATGGTTTGAAAAGTTAAAATTCTCACAAGTAGGGAATCAGCCATGGCTTTGACAAATCAATTAGCGATGTGAACATAAAAGGAATTTTCATAGGTTCCAAATCAAATTCGTGGGTGGGTGTGGATCACTCGAATTCACGTGGCACTTACTTATTGGACAAGTGAGTTTAGTGAGAATTGTCTTTTGTGCTGTCACTTTCTCTTCTTGTCTTGTCTCTCATCCTCTCTTAGAAGAATATTGATTTTGAATTTTGAATTTATTGTCTTGATCTTATAACAGAAAGTGATTTCTTTTGGTATCATTTGGACTCGACAAAAACAAGAAGATTAGAGAGCGGAATTGAGTGGGAGATGCTTGTTTTCCCGATGAAATTTGTTGGTTACCTCTGATGAGTTTTTCTTAGTAAATCATTGTCATTTCATTTGCATGATGGTGCTTTGATCCGATGTGACACAATCTTAGTTTAACATCAAATACTCCATTGGTCAGGGGCAGAGCCCCATGAGGTCCAGTGTGGGTACAGTCCCACACTCAACTTCTGGGCCCGGAATTTTTTTTTAAGTAATATGCTAACTCCCAGCCCAAGAGTGAAGCCCAAAACCATTACCAATACACCCTACCTCTATTGTAAACGGCCCAAGACCACTATCTAGCCCAATTCAAAAAATTAAAAACATGAGGTCGCAGCCTCCGCCTCTGCTCTCCTCCAGTCTCCATTTCAATTCAAAACATTAGGGTCGCAGCTCGATAGCTCCAGCCTCCATTGACTCCGTCTCTGTTCAGTGCAAGCCTGAGGCTATTCTGGGGAAATTTGATCTCAAACGTCAGGGCTCTCTCATTCTTGAAATATGATCTATAATTATACAAGAATCTTTTGAAATATGATCTATAATAATAGATAGTTCGTCAAGCAATATTTTTTCAAGAATAATATTGATACACATATATATTCTTCATAAAAAAATAGTAGTTTAATATTCTTCTAAAATATTAAAATTTATAATTTCATAATATTATGAATAAGTAATATTATGTATTTAATAATAATGTTAGCTTCTTCAAGCGTAACAATACATGTTCTTCTAGAATGATAATAAATTTTATGCTTTTTAATGAACAATGGCACAATATTTTCCTGGAATATTGTAGATACAGGCGGACCCACATGCGGTCAAGTGATCCAACAAAAATTTTGACTTTTTTTAAAAAAAAATTCTATTGTTGCTTTATTTATTTATTTATTTAAGTGTAAGTTTCTTGCTTAAACTCAACGAGACAAAAAATTTTGGCTTTTTTGTTTAAAAGAAAATTCTGTAGTTGCTTTTTTTTTAAAGTATAAACTCAATGAGGGTTCCTTTTATTAGTTTATTTGATTATTCATTTGTTAGTGAAATGAATTGTTGAATTTTTGCTTTAGAAATTCTTCAAATGTGAATTTAGTAGTGAATAAATATAGAGAAAAATAGTTTCAAACATAGAAAAATCTTTACAATTTCTAAATTCTTTTTAGACATTTTGGAGAAGTAAAAAATCGCAAGCAACAATAGAGTTTTCATGGATCATAGTTTACGTGTTAGATCCTTACAGCATTGGAGGTCTAATGTTCGATTATATTCGTCGTATATGATATTTGATTGAAACTTATAGGTGGTTATTATCTTCTTCTTTTATTCTATACTATATATTTGATTTTGAGGGTTAAATGTGATTGAGAAGATGAGGGCGTCGTTTAATTTAGTATTTTAGGAGGATTTTTGGATTTCGAGAATTGGGAAATTTCAAAATTTAACGAAATTTAGCCTCTTAGGCATAATTGTGTTTGTTATTTGGCGACAATGTGTTAAAAATTGAATATTTAGATTAACGAATTATTGTCCGCAAATTTCAATTTTCCGCAAAACCCCGACCCTTAATTCAATCCTTGATTTCTGGCAACGTATGAAAATGTTTAGATTATAATTATAGTAGTGTATTGACTTATTTTCATTAATATAATGTTGTTTTTAAAAAAAAAAAAGATGCATTTTAATTTTTGACCACACAATACAAAAAGGCTGAATTCGCCCCTAATTCTAGGCATACTTCGTCCTTATTTTCGAGCAATATAATAATCCTATAAATAATTGATATAAAATTGTTCGTCGAGAGCATATTTTAACCTAGGATTCTTGCTGAAGAAACCTAGTTCAAAATAAAAAAAGAAAATAGAATTCTTATTTTATGTTTTGAATTTCTAACTTATTATTTTGAAAATTATATATATTATTCTAATTTTTTCTAGAGATTTCTATATTTTTTAGGAATAGAATGTGGGGTTTATCTCTATTTGATCCAAGATGTGTGATGTATATGCCATTTTGAAGTGATCTATTAGTTTCATTGCGTGTGCTCATGGTAGAAGTTTTATATCAATATATCGCCATGTTATTAAATATTTTGATTTAAGTTATTTTCTTTCTAAGAGGTGTAATGGAATAACCCGGTTGTCACAATCTTTTAGAAAACCCTCACACCAGATGCTTAGACTATGGAAGGATTTTTTTGGTGAACGTGTCACAGTTTCCTCCTATTTTTTATTTTATTTTATTATTATTTTTTTAAAAGACGAAGAAAGAAATTCTATTTTCTCGCCTATTTACTACGACAACATCCATAGGGTAAACAACTGCCTCTCAGAGCCCTGACTGATTCTATCATAGAGGTCGATGTAGATGTCCTCCCAAAATGGACACTATGTAAGAGAATTGTTTGGACACGAGGTTTGGATCGTTACCAAAAAAATGTGCATTTTTTTGTAACGGCTTGAGCCTTAGTGCCTAAGCAATTATATTATACGTACTGTCCGCTCTGAAAGAGTCTGAAGCCATCTTATCCTTCATAGATTTCCGTCGCGTCCTCCGGGATTCGAACTTAAGACCTCCGTTTTATGAGATATTTAAGTTGAATCCTGGTACTAATTGAGACTCAACTCTCCCAGAACAGACAACACATATGCAATAACGACTTGGGCATAAAGACCTGGTTTACCCCACCCCACCTAAGGGGAAAAAATGAGGCTCGAACCCAGTCCCATTGGCCTTAAAACTTGAGTGAGGCCTCGGCCTCAAGTGTTAGATTCATCTTAATTAGCTGATCCCAACTATGCAAAAGCATAAGCTTCAGTCCAATTTATAGAATAATATGCGAGTTTTTCTGTTGATTTTACATTGATTTGTATAATTTATTAATTTTCTTGTAATTCCAAGTTGAAATCTATGATTCTAAATTAGCATGATCTATGGACCACCTTCAGTTGAAAGTCATAAGGACACCGCGAAAGAAAAGCTAATTTAAATATTTGCTTTCTAATTTGTCCCAGCTAATTTTATTTATCAGTGTAACATGATAGCGCCAGGCTTTAGTTCCTGCTAGAACTAGAAAGGATGATGGAAGTTATACTGATGATATCCATGTACAATCTACACTTTAGGTTGCTGCTGGATTTGAGAACAATTACTACTTTTCTTTAGCATTCTTCTTTGCAAATTGCTGATAAATGTTGCTCAGTATTTTTGAGTAATGATTTAGAAGGTAATTGATATCTTCCTGTCACACTTTGCACACAATTGTCATTCTCAGAATTGTTTGCTCTGTATGGTGCTTTCGCTAAAACACGTTAACAACACATGACTTTGACTGATTCGCATTTGGTTCCTTTAGATGCTGTTATATGTCCTTAAATGTGTTATAAACTATGTAATATTAATAATGCTTCAAAAAGTTCAATTCCAGCTGTTGAATCATATTAGCCGAGCAATTGCAGTTAAAACAAGTATTTACTTCTCTTGATGTCAGGGGACTTTGTCGGAAGTGATAGAATCCAGACAGGGGTCTCATTCTAGATTGAGGAAGAGTGAAACCAAATATATAATTGAACAGCTAATTTTGCAGGAGATGTTCTCAAGGTAATTGATTGAACTTTTTGTGGTGTCCTTTTCATTTCTGTTTGTTGCTCTTTTTTCTTGGATTTTCTTTCTTCTATCTTAGCTTCTTCACTGTTCTGATTTTTGCGAGCTATTTCTATAAGTATGTGTCGGGCTGTTGAATTAAAATTATTGCCAACTAATTTCAGATTGCTGCCCAAACTTCTCTTGTACTTTTTGTATTTTCTTTCTCGTGTCTCCTTTTATTGATTTAGGGATCAAACTTATTGATGACAGCTTGTGGCAATGTGCATGGAAAAGCATAGAGTCATAGGGAAAGGATTTTACTTGAGTATTTCATGTAGTATCTAACGCTTGATGTTATACCTTTATCAGGGAAGAATCTGATAGGTTGACAAAAATGATCAACTCTCGCGTTGTGGATTATTCCACAATGGAAGCTGGGCAGACAAGTCTACTCACCGTGTCTCCTGGGGAATCAGTTGGCAATGGTATTGCTTATTAAAAAATTTCTGGGTAATCTAATTCCAGACTGTTTAGATCACTGATTGAATTTTCCTTTCATGCACAGAAAATATTGATTTCTACAATAAAACTGTTATGGAAGCAAAAACGTGGCTTGAAGAGAAGAAAGTGGGATCAAGCCCAGTATCAGACTTGGCCTATGGAACCTGTGGGTTCTACTCCATTGTGCTAGAAAATGTCAGTAATTCTTTTTATGTGATACTGCTGAACAATTGTGTGTGATCAATTTCTCTTGATCATTTAGTGTTTCAATATTTCTTTATTTTTTCGAATTGTTATGTCTTGTACCATTGTTTTTTTTTCCTTTGATCTTGTGACTCAAAGAATATTTTCATTTGCCTTCGCAAGTCAATTTGTGTGCCTAGATTTATGATGAAATTTGTTGTGAGAATGTTGTTGCCAAAATGTTGCTAATGATACTGAGTTGATTAATGCAGATAGGAAGTGAAGTTGGTTCTCCTGTGGATGTAGCCAAATCCTACATGAAGGTCCGTCCACCTTGGATCTCTCCCACAAAACAAATTGAAGTAAGAACCCCATCAACAATGACAATGGAGCCTTTTAAGGAAGGAACACAATATTCTGTTGGCAATGACTCTTTGTCTTCATTGAAGGTACATTGGTTATTTTTTCTTTATGCATTCCATTATTTAAGTAATGCTCAATCTCATCTGTGCCGATGTCCATTTGAACATCTGAAGCATTATCATTTTTTAAAATTGCACAAACTGTTCCTTTTATGCTTTCAAATAGAAACAGTTTTGTCCTGTGTTGAAATTTTTAGAATGTCATATTATATGCTTTTGTAGAAACTTGCTGCAAGTGTGAAGTTGACTGGGGTACAACACCTTTTTAAGAGGGATCAATGGTTCTTTATGTGTCACTTAAACCTACATGCAGCATTTTTACACATCCAGATTGTTGTTTATACATTGATGACACAACTATCATCGCCTGTTTTATGCCTCTTTGATGTCTTTACATTAGAAATATCTGTAAATATCCGTAGTTGATATTCTCAATTGCATAAATTAGCTAGGTGTTTAATGTGTTTGAGAATTGCAATTAATTCTTGTTCATCCTTTCAATTTCTTTTGCCTTGTGGTTTTCTCAATTTCTCCTTATTGTTCATTTTGGCATAATGCAATTGGAATGTGGCAGAAACGGAATTCCCTTGCCTCTGGATCATGGAATATCCAGGAAGAATTACGGAAAGTGCGTTCAAAGGCAACAGAAGATATGCTACGCTCTGTATCCTCTAAAATTGATCTGTCACTCGCACCTAAAAGTAGTCTCGAGTACTTGAGAACTGATAGAGCTGCAGCTAATGTGTTGGAGAACAAGAGTGAGCTGAATTCTTCCACATTAACTAAGTCAATAGATGCACCTCCAAACCCGGATCCTGGCCTACCAGGTTGTTATTTCTTTGTTCAACTTGTCTTTTGGGGTAAATTTGTATGTATAAATTATAAGCAATTGGATTTGATATAATTTTAAAAATTTGTAATTGAGTTGCATCTCCCTCTTTCAGCTTTGGATTCGAGGCAAGATGGTGGGGCAAACGAAACATTTCCATCCAAGTCAACTACTTTTGTAACTGGAAACAATGAGGTAACTGGTTAGCTGAATAGGTTCTTATAAGCTGTTGATTCTTTTTCGAAATAATGTTGAATCTTAGAAGTCATATTTTTTAAGTGTGTGTGTTTCAACCTGCCAGGGTACATTTTTACTGAGTAGATTTTCGCTTTATTGTTTTTAAAAGGATTCAGAAGCTATTTTGATTGACGGTGAATGCACTGCCTCCAAGCCTCCTCACCCTACCAGTCGCAACGATGTTGCAGAGCATCATGATGGTATGTAGCATTTCCGCTCTCTGTTTTCTTTTGTTGGTTTGTCATACTATAGCAATGTGATAATAGGGCTCCAAATTTAGCGACGCCCAATCCAATACGTGAAGCACTGGAGGATTGTATTCCTGTTCTGGCCTCATTTTTGAGAGAGCACACTAAGCTCTTGAGGATGGCCTTTTTACGGTTGTAGAGGATGGTGATTAAACCCTGAATTCGTAGGTTACTATGAAGAGTGTATAGTGTACTGTTTCACAACGGACAGATATATTATAACACGTGTAGGTTCTGCTCTTCCTGAAATGGTGGATCAGATGGACTTGTTAAAAACTGTTACTCATCAGAAGAACAAAGCTCAAAAATAAAAATTTAGTCACATACTATCTAATATTTTAGCCTGCAACTATTTGGACAAGGCTGTGATGAAATAAAAAAAAGATAAAGTAAACAATTGTTCTCTTTAACTATCCCCTGGCATATCCAGATATTACTGAAAGGAACAGGCACAATGTGTCCAATTGATTGGACTTGTAAAGATTTATTCGTATTGTTACAGACCCAATTCACAAGGAAAAACAAATAGATGAATATGAATGTGCCATGCTTATTTCAAGGATGTTATTTTGGGGGCCATAAGAAGCGAAAACAACCTAAATTTGACAATTGCAATTCTCTCCTCATGAAACCAGTCAAAGTTACATGCACCAACATGCAGCTGCTTCATAAATAAGCAACTACAATGTTATCTGCAACTTTTTGTTTATAAAGTCAAAGATTTGTCCATTTATCTCATTTAAATGAAGTAGAAAAGCTTCCAAAAAAATTGTAAATTTAATCTGAAGCACTGTACTGTCTTGAATCAACTTGAAATAAAATAGAAAATTAATGAAGAAATAGTGTTGACATAGTAAAACTTTTCCAAGAGTGGAAGAACCCTGTCACTTTGTTTTGAATTGTTTAAAAGAGAAGCCTAGCATTAAAATGTCTTTCATATTGCAAACCTCTTAGTTGAGACTGCAATCTTTAGGTTTAGCATTTGATGTCAGTCACGAACGTAACAATTTGACAACAAACAATTAAAGCGGAAGAGAAACGAGAAATAGAATCAGACTTAGAAGAGATGATTTAGAGAATAAATATAATTGTATTCAATATTCAAGTTTAACTATTAAAATGCACAAGCCTCTTTATATAGGCCATAGAAACTAAAATCAAAAGAACTTCAAATAAACTAGAACCTTTTCAAAATATTAAAACTAATCTAATCTAATCTAAACAAACATAATTTGAATAAAACTCTACTTCAAAATCCTATTTTCATTTCCCATCAGTCTGTTTGTTATTACAAATGTGAAGGGAGGGGATGAAAAAAGGATGTTAACCTTCCTGGAGTGAAGAGTATCTCACTTCTATTTGTTCGAAGGAAGGGAATAGAAAATGGAGATTAATTCCCATATTATTTTATCCTTCTGTTGTTAATATTTCTTTTCATTTGAATATGTTTAGATCCTTTTTCTTTTAAATCCTTCTCCAACTTCTCCAATTGAGAGAATTTTGAATATGGATGGATTGATTCTCGTCCTCCCATTGCTTTTCCTACCAGACAAGGGAATGAAGGGATAGAGTCCCCCTCCTTCCCACCAACGAATTGGTATAGTTCTTGCCTCGTCTGTTTTGAATCTTTTTGTATGGGTTTGGACCCCTTTTGAATCGAACCAAAAAAAGGAATAATATTACCTTAAGCAAAGAACAATTAGTCTCACTCACTGTCTCTTCATTCTACCTTGATGTAATTCTTATGGCTACTCAAAATAATTTGTTTTGGGCCCGTTGGCTTCTCAATCATTTTTGTTGGATGAGATGTTATATAATCTCTCTTGTGCAGATCCACATTCAAGTGATGTAAATGGTTCCGTGGAAAATAGGGAGACTGAATTTGGCAGAATATCAAGTTCAGATGGTTATCCATCATCACAAACCAGGTGAAATTAGGGATGGTCTCATTCATTTATTGCCCTCTGTTTGATTGATAAAAATAGAAGATCTCATACTACACACATGCTTAGTCTTATACATAATTGCTGCTTTTCTCGTCAGTTTGTCAGCAAGAGTAGGTGCAGGAGAAAATGATGGGCCATCTGATGAGGGAAACCATAATAACAACATAAGCCAGAAAAATTTGACAAATACGTTTCCTGTGGAAGATAAATGCGAGCTTCTCAGTGAAACATATATAGAAGTCCCAGTTTTAACTGATTTAAACAGTGTTCCAACTGGCTCTCAGAATAGTTTTAGCATGCAACACGAAGAATTTTCACCAGAACTGACTCAGCCAGCAAAGAAACATGAGTTGGCAGAGAATGTCGATGGTTTGGCTGGGAAGCCCCAAGGAAAAAGATTGGTCAAATCTAATCGGAGGGGCAGAGGAAGAGGTAAATGACTGCGATATCGTAATATGTATATTAGCAATTTAGATCGTATGCTAGATTAGACATGACGTCCCACTAGTACTGTTGTAGAATTCGTTTGATTAATGCTACTATAGGCTACAAATTATCATTCTTGTGTTGACTTAAAGCAGATTGTTTATTTTCTGTTCATATGGAACCTAGTACGATAGCATAATTTAGACTTTCACAACTCATCTCGCTAATATTTGTTTTTATGTAATTCTTAGGTTACTGACTTTTGAGTATCTCTCGAGTCGTATTTTATTGTTTACTTAGGTTGCAATTTGTTGGACTTTTTTTTTTTTTTTTAACTGCTATATTTCAGTTAAGCATTATTTGTTTTTAGGATTTCCATGCATATGTTGAAACCGAATTGGAGGTACAAATATTTTAACACGAGGTACTCGAGTAATTGCAAGAAGCAGAAGCTCCTGTAAAAAAGGGTTGAATTGGCATCAAAACGCGGTTAATTACTGAAAAAAATAGGGACGTGGCCAATTTAAAATATTTTGAAGTGAGAATTGGCTTTTAGTTTGATTTCGTACAAAAATGAGATCACGACTGGACTTTCCATATCCATTTAATATCTTATAGAAAATTTTAATTTTATGCAATGTGCTTTCATTAGTAAGTTTTTTTAATTGATTATATTTTATGTTGCATAATTTAAATAGCAGCAAAACAAGATGTTAAATATAAGCATATACTTTTTACTCTGCAAGTGAAATTTTACTTTTTCCTCTTGTTTGAGCATCTAAATTATTGAGTTTAGAAAGTGAAAATTGTAGCTATGTAAGTAGGATTTGTTGATCCGATTTGTATTATCAACAAATTGGCCCGCCTATGGGAAACTTGAGCAAAGTAGACCACAATTCTCTACGCTCTAACAAGAAATAATCAAAGGAAATGAAATGAACAAGGAGAGATCAACCATCAGCTGTAGCGCTAACAAGAACTTAGGAAGCTGCAGTGTTCCAGCTAATACATGAGTAAGTCCGACCGTGAAAAAAATATGGAAGATGGTCAAAGATCTAAAAGCACTAATGACGGAACACGTCGCTCTATGTACTAAGATACAGAACCTGGAAGGTAGGCATGCATGAAAAAGTAAACTTACAGATAACACACAATCCTTAACCTCTTCAATTATATTTATCGAACCTAGAATTGAAATTCCAGGCGCTAAGTATGATGTAATCACTATTCGTGCCATAATAGCTGGTGATATCTTCATCACATACTTTGGACAATGGAAGTACAAAAAATGAACTATATGGTGGAGCCTTCGATTAGATCCGAACATTTAAGTTCCTATGACGATTCATCACCACTTTACTAGAGGAGGTCGGTCCTTTGTGGACAAGCTACGCTGTTAGTGATGATAGGAAAGGAGCCCCAGGCCCATAAATGATATATGAATTTCGACATTGTCAAGGGTAAATTCACATACGATGGAATAATCATTTCTCTCCGTCATTCGAAAGTGAGATGCTCTACCAATAAAGACGAAATGTCTTTAAGGTACAATCGAAAAATCTTGCACAGAAACTATAAAAGCAACCAAGAAGGAGGCTCGAAAGCTCCTAGAAATATTGTTGATGTAGTTGAAAAAGAAATCTTGAGAATAAACTAAAAATGGATGACTCTATCGACCCCCACATAACTGAGTAAAACTTTTAACATCGACAGAGAGTTTAGCAAACCTATGAAAAGCTTGCTAAAAAACTTCCTAGCCACAAACCTAGATATGTTTACTTAGAAACATGCGGACATGATTGGGATCGATCCTAAAGTTGCATGTCACGCCTTGAAGCTCGAATTTAAAATCAAGCCTAAAATGCAAAGAAGTTGGCCGATGAGTGCCAAAAAATACGAGGCGCTAAAAGGAAAAGTGGTTAAGCTATTGGAAAATAGTTTTATTCGCGAAGCTCGCTACCTAGTCTGGGTATGCAATCCGGTCTTAGTACCAAAGAGCAATGAAAAATGGTGAACATACTAAGACTTTATAGATTTGAATAAAGCTTGTCTAAAAGAAAACTTTTTACTCCTAATAATTGATCAGCTGGTGGATAGTACTGCGGGACATGAGCTGCTAAGTTCATGGATGAATATTTGGGATATAACCAAAGCCCAATGTATAGGCCTAACAAGGAACATACTGCATTCGTGACAAATAGGGGACTGTATTGCTATACAGTAATGTCATTTAGGTTCAGAAATAGAGGGCAACATATCAAAGGTCAGTGAACAAACTATTTGCAAATCAATTAGGAAAAAAACGATGGAGAATACATTGATGATATGCTTGTGAAAAGCCTCAGGCTGGAGACCACTTGAAACACCTGGATGAGGCTTTCAATGTATTGGGAAAATACAGGATGAAACTCAATTCGCTAAAATGCACCTTTGGAGTCAAGTTTGAAAAGTTCATCGAATATATGGTCAATCAACAAGATATTGAAGCAAACCCCGACAAAAGTCAGGCCCGCATAAAAATGCGGTCTCCATTTAAGCCAAAAGGAGTATAAAGCCTAATAGAAAGAGTCGTTGTCCTAAGTAAGTTTATATATCAATCAACGGACAAATGTTTCCCTTTCTCCCAAGTGCTAAAAGGATGAAAATAGTTCGAATGTAGTGACGAATGCGAACAAGTATTCCAAGCCCTAAAATACCACCTAAGGAGAGCACCACTACTAGCTAAACTTGAAAAAGAGGAAACGTTACTGTTATATTTAGCAGTATCTAAGGTGGCGGTCAACTTGGTATTAGTAAAAGAGAAAAGAAAACAACATTGATCAATATACTATGTAAGCAAAGCCCTGCAAGGAGCAAATGTGCGGTATCCAGATATGGAAAAGTTGTCCCTTGCCTTAGTTACGGTGTTGCGAAAGCTACCAACCTATTTTCAAAGTCATAATATTGAAGTATTAACCAATTTTCCACTCAAACAAGTACGACAAAAGCCTGATGTGTCGAGAAGGTTAATGAAATATGCATTAGAGTTGGGGCAGTTTGAGATTAGCTATAAAGGACGACCTGCGACCAAAGCACATCCATTAGCCAATTTTAGAGTTGTCTGATGTTCCAATCCTAGAGGAAGAGCCTGAATAAGGAACGTGAAAGTTGTCTGTGAATGGATCATCGGGAGATATTAGCTCGGGAGCAAGTGTAATATTAACAAGACCAGAAGGACACAAATTGAATTGTATATTAAGGTTCACATTTAGCAAGCGTTATAGGCAAGCCTACGATTGAAAAAAGAAGTGTAGGCGGGAAATATTGAAATTAGGAGCGACTCGCAGGTGGTGGTTTACCAAATAAATGGTACATTCGCAGCTAAGGATAAAATAATGGCTATATATCTCGCAGTAGTCGTAAAATTACTTCAGTTCTTTAACAAGTTTGAACTTATCCAAATTTCTAGAAAGGAAAACAAGGATGTAGACGTCTTATCAAAGCTGGCAAGTTCAAAAGATGTGGAGTTATTTAAAACATTTTCTGTAGAATTGCTTCCAAAATCGTCTGTTTGCAAAAAATAAAGGGAGATCATCTTATGGATACATGACAAAGCTTTGTGAATGTAAGAGATCATTTCATATTTGAAAGATGAAATACTTCTTGAGAATAAAAAGGCACACAAAAATTGCGAATAAGATCTACTCGGTATACTCTGCAAGGTGACATCATATACAAACGAGGGTACACACTCCCTCTGCTAAAGTGCATAAGCAAATGAAGCTCCGCACGTAATGAAAGAAATTTATGAAGGTTTATGTGACAATCGCGCTTGTGAACACTCCTTAACATAAAAAGCCTTAAAGTAGGGGTATTATTGGCCTAATAAGAGAAAAGATGCAATAACCTTTACTAGAAAATATGATAAGTGTCAAACGTTCGCATTTCCTTGACAACCCGTACAAGAGCTAGTAACCAGCAGTGACGCCTGGCCTTTTGTCAAGTGGGAAATCGACTTCGTAGGATCACTGCACATGGAAAGATCCAATATGAGAATTATGATAGTAACAGTGGATTATTTTACTAAGTGGGTCGAAACTGAGTCCCTAATGAACATTACTGAGGTTAACACTTGCAAGTTATATGGAAAACATTAAATGCTTATTCGGATGACAATCTCCATAATTTCAAACAACAAAACACAATTTCAGGGGAAGAAGCTGAAAGAATGTGTGATGGGTTGGGTAACTACAGACACTTCTCCACTTCATATTATCCTCAAACCAACGAGTAAGTAGAAGATGTCAATAAAATACTAAAAAATACTAAAAAAGAAGCTCGATTCAGAGAAAGGATTATAGGATGACGAACTACCACATATCCTATGGGCATACCGAAGCACCACAAAAACGGTTACTGGAGAAACCTTTTCTCCCTAGCTTACGGGATAGAAGCCATGGTACCAGTGGAAATTGGTGTAAGTTCGATGAGAAGCATAAGCTATGATAAAGAACAAAATGAAGAATCTATGAATGCAAGCCTAGAGTTTCCTACAAGAAAAGATAGATGATTCTCAAGTTAAGCTCGCAACATACCAGAAAAGAATGGAAAAACATTTCAACTCGAAAGTTTGCAAGAAAAAACTTCAAAATAGGGAACTTGGTCCTAAAGAAAGTATTTGTCGCAGACAAAGAAATTAAATCTTGTTTTCTTTATCGGAAATGGGAAGGACCATATACCATAATTAAGGTTGTGGAAGCAGGAACATATAGGCTCGTAGGAAAGGATGGTGAACTCCTTAAACATCATTGAAATAGCATGTACTTGAGAAAGTATTATCAATAAAATAAGAACTAATTCTTGTGAACTCAGTAAAAATATTAGTCGCAAAAGTTCATTTCTATAACGCGAAACCAGCTAAGTTGGTTTAATATTTACTGTGCAAGCTGAAAACAAAATTAAACAATATTTGCGAAGTTGGAAGTACAACAAATAAAAACTCTCATAATAAAAAGGAAAGCTGCCAGGTAAGGGATACTTTCGAACTATATCTATTACACAGCCAAAAGACACATTATGCTAAGTAAAAATTACTAGTTACACCACATATTGTCCAAAGTAGAAAAAAGGACCGTTACTGGGTCGAAAGACATGTTCCATGAATCCAGTCACCCTATATAATCATTGTTCCCTTGAAAATACCTAAAGTTAGAGGACGAGGGAGAGATAGATAATAAATTCAACACCTTTGCTCAAAGCGGCCTCTAGAAGTTGACTTAAGTGTTTGTCAGGAAGGAAATACATGAAGGTTTATTATAATATCTGAAACTTTACAGTGATTCCTCGCAAATACATATCCGAGGAAGATGCAAGAGCATGGTAGGTTTGCTAGCTTCAAAACCATTCTCTGCCAGCTTTTTAATCATACGCGATGGAATCAAAATTGCAGATACATGACTATAGCATGATAGATGAAATATTAGGGCAATTCTAAAGCCGTATCTTGTTGCATAAGGTGGTGATATAAGATCCAAGAGTGTTTCATCAGAAAATACTATGAAACCAAGAAAGAAGATAAAAGAATGTCGACAACATAAAAAGGAATCCCAGTGGGGATAAGAAACCTCCCCCAGAATCGACAATAAATAAGGTAGCATAACACATCCTCAATGATCAAGGAAAATGAAAATAAATGACAACAAGTTGCGTATATAGTGTTGGGGGATCCTATCACGGCCATAAAATCATAATATTCTTTCACCTGAAACCTCGTACAATCTTGGCCGTTGAACGAGCAAAGATACAAGATGAATGGCCATAAACAAGCACATAACACACAGGAGGAATAGGAAAAGTCAAAAGAAAATTTCTTGAAACCGCATGTAAATGGCATTAAAAGACTCTAGCAACGATCTATTTGGTCCAAACATTAATTACAAAGTAAACCAAGTCCATGTCAGAAAAGTTCACGACTTCAAAATGACGAAACAAAAAAGTCCTAAATTTAATATAAATAATCAAATCGGACTTGGGGGACTATTTTTGAACCAACTAATGCAACTTGCACGATTACCCCCATTGCCGAAGCATTAAGTGACATGCAATGGAGACGAAGAAGCAGAAGGCTTGCCTAAAAGTCACGAATCATTTTCCACATCCAAACTGTCATAGGCTGCTAATAAAAAGTACATGGGCAAGTGAACAAAGCATGAATGATAACCGAATTGGTAACAAGATAGCTAATAAGGATCTGTCATCTGTCACTTTCCCAAAATGATCGAGCTACACCAACGATTGAATGGAAATCTATAAATACCCATCATTTTAAGAAGAACCAATGTAATTCAAATTTCTCCTTCTCAAATAATTATTTTACTTTTTGATCATGTCTGAGCATTCAAATTAGTAAATTTAGAAAGTGAAAATGTAGTTAGGTGAGTAGGATTTATTAATTTGATTTGTATCATCGACATTACTTATAAATAAAATAAGTAAATTTATATACTTAAACTTAAATTATGTTGAACAAATTATATAACTTCTCACATTATATTTTTATAATTTACTTTCAGCAAATTTACTATAACCAATTCTATAATTTTTCATCTTTTCTTGTACCAGGGATTTTTAGTTAAATCAAAATAAGACTGATTAAGAATTTCCCTTTCGGGAAGGAAAGGGTACTTAGAACATTATGGAGAGAAAAATTGTATTGTATTAATATTAGAACTTGTGTTTACAAATGAA
>CAIGRK010305941.1:0-28485 GCA_903798315.1 Fraxinus greggii | reverse complement strand
AGATTCTACGATAAAATCTCTGTACGAAACCAAGAAAATGCCAAAATATTGGGTTTGCGTTGTATTTATCAAGCAAAAATTCCTTTAAACGTTAGGTTCTTGAAATTCTTGAAGTAATTTGAGGTTTTCAAAAGAAGTTGTAAAGTTACATTCTACAATTATGCGGTAGCGGCCATTGAGGAAGAGAGCAAAAAAATAGAAAAGAGAGAAGAGAAAGAAGACCGACATGGTTGTTGCGACCGACATGGTTGTTGCGTGTGAAATGGAGTGAAGAGGTAGAGAGAAAATGCCAGAAAGAGAAGAAATGGTTGCGTAAAAATCGGACAATACATTATCAAATTATCAAATGACCCGACTATAAAACGGCTCCGTCAACTCAGCTTAAATGGCCAAATAACTTGTGAATAGTGAAAACAAAACTCACTCTTTTATTTATGTAGGATATTGTTCAAGTTCAAAGAATCCACAATATTGAAAACAAGTTGGAGGTTAACCATTTATAACCAAATCTTTTTGCTCCTTTTGGTCTCAAGGTAACAGTCATACTCTTACATTACGCATTTCATATTTATAAATACAAATGTATAGTACTTGCTAAAATCTACATATTCATTGATCCAAACGTAATCTATGAAATATAAGTCGAAATAGAAAATGGAAGACTTATTATTTAACAATTCAAGTTCATGTCAACAAATCCCATCGGGTATCTAAATTTATTCAAAGTTGACTGCGATAAAAAAATACGAATGTCTATAATGAGTAATGCTATCAATCTAGATGTGGCAATATTTGATTAGGATTCATATTTCTACATTTTGGTACCCACGTTGTCAACCTTCTTCGTCACGTTTTTATCTTTAACCTTAGATTAATCAACACATCTTGTCTTTGGTGACAATTTCTCTCCAAAAAATCTGTTAGAAAAGGCATAAAAAGGCTTATTTGCCACTCATTTTTTAAAATGAGAAAAAAATAAATAAAGAAGTTTGACTAAATATTTTTTCTTCATTTCAAAGCATGATAATAGAATATTTTGTACAGAGACAAATGCACTAACTAATTGAAAGTTAACGATAAGAATGCAACCAAAATGTTAGAGAGATAACTACGAAAATGAGAAAAGCTAGGGAACTTTTGTTACAATTAAAATGTTACGTATTTAACAAAAATTGTAGTGTGAATATAATATCCCATTTAAATATTCATAGTTTTGACTCAGAAACCATATGGTAATTCACGTGTAAGATCAATAGCAATAAGACTTCGTATCTCTAACGTAATTGACACAAATTAATCTCACATGCTCAAACATCATAATAGACATGGATGAGAGACTAACTTCTAGTTAAATTTTTACTTGATCCTCACATAAATCAAACAACAGATAGACAAAGTGTGTATTACCATTATGGCATGTTCAGAACTATATAGTATTAGACAGTATTGATCGTAAATGTATCAGCAAATGCAAGATGTAAGTTTGATGAACATAATCCAAACAGTAATCCATCCCATGCTTCATTAATGGATGCATAAAATGCTTAGCTCTGAAGATTCTATTTTATGAAATAGGACATATGCAAAGCAAGCCAAACTGAAAAAGAACAAATGATCGAAGTAGATAAACATATTTCATGGACAACACACCGGCCACTGACGGGTAAAGTAACAATTTATTCATTCTTGTAATGTGCCCTTTTACTAAAAGAACTTAAAACAGTAAGGTGCTTTCCTACTCTACGGATTATTACTCGTTCATTAGCATTGCAGCTTTATTCTTCCCTCTCCCATCGTACCTATTCCAAGTGACACATTGAGAGCTTACCAAATGAGGATCAATTCAGCACCCCAACTTTGTGATTGAGCAGCTTGGAGCACTGGCTTGCTTCTAATTATGGGTCTCGACTAAAACTTGGAGGTACGAAGGGTAGGAACACAAGCATCGGAAGCTAGTTTCTGGAAAGCACGAACATGACTTTTAAGAAAAATGTAGGGCGGTTCTCTTTTCAGTTTTCAAACCGTTTTCTGTTTTCGATTTTTCAAAACAGTGAAAATGTATTCTTTTTCCTATTTTCGAAAACGAGTTTTTGAAAAAAAAAATAAAATTGTACATAAAACTCAAAATGACCAAATGGTCGTTTTGAGTGTTTTCAAGCCAAAAACTCAAAAACGTTGAAAACGCGGAAAACACCCAATGAAAACTGAAAATTGGAAGAATCAGCATAAACAACCTCGCATCACCTCAAGATTCCACCACCAACACTCGCCTTACTCCCTTCTATCACCTCCAACCATTCATCAGCCATGAAACAACAAGAATCAACATAAATTGGAAGCCAAAATACAATTCTAGGGCGACTGGTTTCTGCCGAAAACTTCACATCCGGCGACGCCCAAGGTCGTGTGACACCACTTGTCGAATGCTCATCCCCAGGTGACTCCAAACATGTCCCCAATCCACCCAAACAACTCTGCAATGTTCGAATTTCATCCCAAAAGAACGACAGTCACGAAATCCGCGCAACAAGTTCGAGTTTTGCACATTCTGTTGCCGTTCGATCGTCCCAGAATCGCAGACCACATGGGTTAGCCTCCTCTCCACCTGGTGCATCTTGCCCAACTATGGGTCAAGGCCAATTTTACCACTGGTTGTGGTTGATTTGAGGTGGTGGCGACGGCTGTAGCGGCGAGGGGGTTTGAATTAAGGATTTCTTTAACCAGCAGGAAGATTGTAGGCGACGGTGGTAATTCTGGTTAGTGATTCGAAGTGGTGGCGTCGGCAAAGGAGATTCAGGTGGTGGCTTCGTTGGTGAGAGACGAGAGAGAGAACACGTTTTCAATTTTTTAATTATTGAAAATAATTTTTCAAGATGTCAAAAAAAACACATTTTTAATAATATCAAAATGGACACTCAAAACACAAAGCTGAAAGTCGAACCATCTGCGACGTAAAGATTGATATAAATATAACTTCATATTGATAAGGGGAAAAAAATGAGGATTTTCAAATCAACCACTGTAATGTGGGTAAAATTAACATTTGTATGCACAGTAAAAATCTGCTTCTTGAAAAGGAGAACATTACAGATTAGAGGTGGAATTGCGATCTTACGGCAGGTAGAGATAGAATCTAATAGATTATAGACAAATTTTTAGAAGTTTTGACACGATGAAGTTGATTAAAAGATAATCACAAGATTATAAGGCAAAAAACTACATGTGAAGCAGCTGTAAGAATATTCTCTTTTGACCAAGTAAAAATACTTTCAGGAGAAATGTTGACTGCTTTCTTTTATTCAACTTCATCAGTACACAAAACAGCTGACAGAACATCAAGATTTCGCATATTTATTCATGAAAAATACAGTGGACACGGAGTGAAAAATCTTTCGTGTGAGAAAGAAGGGAACTTGACAATTCTATTTTCCTATTCTAGAAATGGGAAGAGAGATTCAACTTGAGAAGTCAACGGACTTGATAACCAGATCTGCATTTTTCTTTGACTTAATTATGAGCTCAGCATTAGGCCTGTCGTTGTAATCTATCTGCATAATGAATTAAAGTGACAAAAACAATTAATACTCAAAATATTCAAAAACCTTCAGATAAACGATCAAGAAATCAAGGTCAAAGCTTACCCGCCATTTAGCAACGTCAGGAGGCTTTCCTACAACGGCATGCAAATGGATGAAATTAGTCTGTATTCTTAAATAGAATTTCTTCATATCCACTGAGATAAAAGGACCAAAACTTGAGTAAACCTGTCGATATATGCCTTCTCAAGACCCGTTGCATTGCTTTCTCAATGTCAAGATCAATGAACCTTGCAAGCAAATTGTATAGTACAGTAAGTAATTTCTTGTGATTTCAAAACCTTCCGTGTTTATATCCAACAAAGCAACAGAACAAAAGGTACAAAAATTGTGGAATATACTTCAATTTGTGCCAGTAGGGAGAGAAGTGTATGAAAGGGGAGCTCTGCCCCTAATCGAAGGGGTTAACAATCAGTCAGACACTACAAAGTATTACCAGAACATTGCTACGGGTGTAGTTGTAAGCAACGCCATGTGTTTTGTTCTTTCTAGAATTTGGATCCTTACCATGAGAGGTATCAAGATCATAGCATTAACCAATAATACATAAATGCCAAGAATTTCAAGAGAAAAAGGGTATACCATCACACAAGTGAGGGACACCAAACAGCATTTCAAGGATCAGCAGATTTGTTCTCATATTTTTCAAGACTATTGAGTAAAAGAAGAAAAGTAAACTAGAATGGCAAGTATTTACCATTTCTCATCAAAAATTGATGAGATATCTTTCCAGACCTCCTCATCCAAGAACAAATAATTACCTTCAACTATCACTACTTTGTGCCTGCAACAAGGCAAAAGTAAGAAATGATAATCTGTACCAGAATCTGATAAAAGATGGATAATTAGCAGCCCAGTAATTCGATTTTAATACATGCACGTAGAAGTAGGAAAATATAATTGAGAAATATTTCGGCAGTACAAGATCCAATAGAAGTACTGCCTCGTACATAAATAGAAATAATTTATGACTGATAAGGACTATAATGTTAAATTGGATATCGGACATTAAAGCAGACTCTGAATACTCTGGAGGTACTAATAGAATCCAAGCACAAAAAACATTGCAAAACCTGGTCAAGAACAGCTTTAGCATTAGTTTCATTCTAACGTGGCGTTCTGATATAACTTCTGTACAACTTCACCTCGCTCATTTCATTCTTCACATCTGGCTAGCAATATAAATTTTTTGTGATGTTGATTTGCAAATAAGCATGCGCGCACGCACACACATATCCAGAAATAGACTAAACTAAATCTAGTTCTCACAAAATCAATTCAACTCAGCTAAGCAAAGTCATATCCACATAACCTGAATTCTCAAGAAATTTAGACAAAAATAATGGTTTATAGAAAACGCCTATTTGTCGCTTTCTATTTTCAATTTTTAATTCCCTGTCAAGAAGACTGCCAAAAAGAACAAAGTTCCCAATATTATCAATTTGCCATGGTACTCAGGAAAACCATATCAGTAAACACATGAGAATTGAGCCAGCAGGTCCCATATAGTCATTTACAAGTGAAGAAGTCTATCTTCTCCTCCAACCCCGACCAAGGCAAAATCATATTTTCTGCCCTCCAGTAAACTTGCTTCATTTAAAGGGTCCAAAATAGAATCCCAGAGCACGTAGTCGATATTTCTACTTGAATATGTAGAGTAACTTCCATCCTTTCACCAATATAACCTCATAAGCGATATTTTTTTGAGTTCCTCATAAAGATAATTTAGCTACATATTGATTATAAAATAGTTTTACCACATTATGATCCTGACCATGGATTTTATAAAAATTAGAATCGGTTCTTGATTTTTATGTTGACATTCTTTTTTTCTGGGAAAAATACCAAATGTCCATAAAAATATCATTCTGTTTTAATTTTTGCATATTCACCTAACTCCAAATGTCGGAATATTTTTTTCAATAATTATTTGAAGTAGTAGTTATTTTGAGCAAAATTACATGAAACATGTTATGAACCGCCATTCTGGTCATTGAAGATAATTCAATTCTTGGAAAATGCCAAGCTTGCCACATAATATGAAACAGATAATGAATCCCAAGACAACACTTGAAATCTTTCCTTCTATCCGTGTACAATGGTCGCCCTCTTAAAAAGGATTGCATGAGGTTAATTTTCAAAAACTTGACGCTTGGATTCAAATTGTAATATTATTGAGTTGCGTGGACTCGCCAACTCAGACAAGTTTTTGACTGAGGGTGGAAAATACATAAGAATTTCAGTTAGACCATTGATCAAGGATAATTGAGACTGGGGACAGACCTAGTGGGGAGACAGGAAGGAGCCTTCAAAAACATTTGATCTAAAACAATGACCTACTCATTGTAAAAGTAGTCACCTTCTATAAAGTACAAACAGGGGAAAAAAGGATCGTCATTTTGCACCTTAGATTTAAATCTTTGCTCCCTACTTATTCTCAGTTGTTTGGATTCCGCAGATCACCAAGAAAAATCAAGAAGGGGGTTAGAAGAACTCAAAGATCTATAACAATTCACCGTGTTTCTAGATTTGGCACTTCTCCCCCAATAATTTTTGTTACTAGACTGAGTTTTCCAGGCTTGCTATTGATATGGAATTGGATGACATCTTCCTTGGTTCAGTAGTTGTATTTCTCCTGATTTCACCGTCAAAAAATTTAATTTTAAAGGAATGTATTCTTTTTGTTTTGCAGATACAAGAGCTCAGCTGAGTTTTCTGCAGACTCAGCTAGTTGACCAAGTTAATCCCCTAATAAGGAGAGCACTTACGGTGTCCACCAAGTTGTGTAGTTTTTGGCGATCTGAGTTGACTCGAGCAAGTAGTTCCAAGTCAACTCGAGTTTAAAAATAACTAATTAATTGAGATCAGAACATGACTCTTATGGTTAAACAAGCAAGGGAAATTAGATCTTTTGAGAATTCCAATTCTCAAGAACTGAATTCTTAACATTTCCAACTTTGAAATAATTCAGTCCTTATAAAGTGAACATACGAGGAAATGCGACCACAAACACAAAGAAATAGGCTCCCCAATGTTCATGCTAATGTGGCAAAGTTTAGGAACAGAAAATCCTACTGAAACTGCTGGTTCAATTTTCCACCTAAAGGCATACTTCAGCAGCTGAGCAACCACAAAATATTTATGAAAAAGAGAATAACACATAAAAAGACCAAGGTTTGCCGGATTCAAGGGTTTAAGAACCTTGAATTTTTAGTTTAGTTTCGGCAGTAGAATTAATGAACAAAGATACAGCATCTAACCCCTTAAAGAGCTATTAATAAGCACCGAACCCCTTAGTGCCGTCCAAATGATCAAAAAGAGTAAAATACCCTCCTTTAAGTGACTTTGTACCTATCTCCTGACCCTCTAATATAAAGACACGAACACTAATTCACTCACCCTAACTTAAAATTAGTCCAATAAACAAAAATGAGAATATATTAAATCATGAGCCCCGTATCTATTTTATCATTTAGTTATCCTGCATCACAAGCACAAATTAGGCACCATCGTGCCATCCTCTAATGACTAGGACCCTGGGTTAGTGTATTGTGGCTAATGAAGAACACAATATCCTTTGTTAGGTCAAGGACTCAAGATGCTATTTGGAATCTTTTACTGGACTAGAAATTGTTTGGATGGTGGTATGATAGCAATAAATTGTACGATTAACTTATGATCTAAGGTTGGATTTCTTGAACTGTCAATTAATTCGCGAAGTTTTTGAATTAGGGAAGTTTTCTTCAATAGCAAGTTTGTTGATCGATTCCTATTCTTTTTCTTTAAAGTTGCGGTCATCTATCTTCCATGCACTTGCCAATGACTTCAAACGCTTTCTCAAACTGAATCCCTTTCAGATATTTTTAGCTGAATCAATAAAATTTCAGGTATAAAACATTCTTATGGGAGGAGGAAAGTAATTAAGCCCTTGTTTGGTGGAGATTAAGGGCGTGTACGGTAAAGATTAAAATCGGATTAAAATTGAAAAACTAGCCGTTATTGTTAACTTTTATTAGACAAGTGGAACCTAACAACGACTATATTTTCAATTTTAATTGGCTTTTAATCTCTACCGAACAAGCACTAAAATCAGATTTTTAGTATGATAAAAGTTTGTGAAATATGTGATTGAAAAGTTGTGGATTCTATGAAATACGTTATTATAATTAATTGTTGGCTTTGACTTAGGATTTTCATCCTTACCAAACAAGGGCTAAAAATATCTCAAGTCCTTCAAGTTCCACATGCATTTGAAAATCATCATGCAAAGACAACTAAAACTTACTGAAGGTTCACAAAGATGTCATCTTCAACAGGATCCCCAACACCATGGTCAAATGATGGGGCATACACTGATCCCTGAAGGAGAATACAACATCGGATAATTATATGTGCAATAAGCAGGTATGTTCATGCAGCACAAATTACCGACTTTTAGGATAGTCTGGCAGAAAATGCAAACACAATGCCAGAAGTTATTCAATGCTAATATCACATGTGTACATTTACTTATCCCAACAGATAAATATTCACCTGATTTTTCAAAGCCGTCAAACATCTTAGCAGTAGTTCAGGGTCAAATGTCCATGGAGCTGATTCACCAGCAAAAAGATCAATGCTTCTCTAGCATACAAGGCTTAAAATAAGCTACGACTAGAAGAAACTCACCTCCCCTTCTCGCATGAGCTTCTTTAGGATCCTAATAAGCAAGACACAAGTTCAGTGACTGGAATGCCAAACAACCCGTCGTAATAAAATTGAAAAATATTTCAAGGCTGTGTAAGCTCCAACTGTAATAACATTTCACACACGATATAAGGAAATTAGAAGTTTCGTGGACATGGTCTGATAATAAATTAAGAATTGGGCAAAATCCTTCAGGATTTCTTTACTGTCGTGTAGTTAGATACCATTAATATCAATAAAATTTCTTCCTAATCCACTTCATAAAATATAGAGCGGCACCTTGTGTTAGATCCATCACATGTTTTCACAGAGCACTCATTACCAATCGCAACTATAAATAAATAAATTAACAGGATGTTGTCACAGAAGTATAAGATATATTAAGTATGTCAACATGCTTATGATGCAGGAGCATCTAAGAGGCCTGCTAGAGCTGGCCAGATCTGCTAATACTAGTTGGATATGTTTGCAATTGGATTCTTTATTTAGTGCTTACTTTCATTGCTGCTTTTAACTTTCTTCCTTTAGTTTGTAAGTCATCTGTTTAGTTTACCATTATTTAAAACAAAAAGACGTGTGCTTGTTAAGTGATTCATTAGAAGTACTGTTCTTTTTTATCTTTTAGTGAAATACAGATCGTTGAGTCTTACAACAGTTACCATGATACCATCCATGTAACATCAGTATTCAATTTTTTTGCAGTAAAATTTATTAGCTTTCTTAGGGACTCTTTCATCCTGGAAGGGTGATCTTAAAAATTGCTGCTCGCCTTCCAATTCTCTTTATTGCTATTGAGTTTATTGTCAGCTCTCACTTCCCTGCCACTTTATACTCCTCAAACTTCTAAATTGGTATTCAGGCTATAAAAGGTATTGCTTTTGCTTCCTATAAATTAAGTTGTAGTAACATACAATGAACTTAGAAAAGGTGAGTAACACACGTGCATTCTTACATACATTGGACTATCAAGACAAGAGAACGAAAACTAACGTGGATACAAACCCTAAAACTAATACAACAAGAATATGAACCATATTTCATGTTCATAGTTAGTGACAAACATAGTTCTCAACAAAGCATCATAATTTCACACAGTAACGCAAAATACTGTCCAAGAAATGAAAGCAGACAAATATTAGAATGGGCATTTTACAATTTAACCTCCATTGCATCAAGTTGATGACGATAAAAGTGGAATCCATCCATGGGAAGTACAATTGCAACTTCTGGGGTCTCAACTTGAGAATCAAAGGAACAAGATTTTTGAGCCCACAATTTGTTGACACGGCAAGCAACCTCAGATGCAAGAGTGCTCTTTCCAGCACCAGGAGGCCCAGCCAAGCCAACAATATGCCTGCATATTCAAGAGGATTATTAACAGTAAAGAGCATATTTTTGAGATCAGTAGAAGCATAAGACGCTAGTACAAGAAAGTTTCATCACTACCACGAAACACACAGAACAATTAGGTTATAACCATGTTTAATTATGCCCGAGTAGTTATTAATCCCTTGGGTTCAAAGACCAAACAAGCCAGGCACATGCGAACAATGATTAGGAGTAGAAAAAATTGGAAGTTTGTCAGCGGGTTTACACTACATCAACCAAATGTTGTAGTCAACTTTTAATCCCAGTATGTCAATATAGAGGATGTACAAATTTTATTTCCAACGAGATTCTTAAACATAAGTGACATTCAAATTGTTCAATTTCATATCATATACTCATCCATAAACAGGTAGAAATTGATCCTGTCTTTTTTTCTTCATTTGAAAGATCTTTCATAGCAATGCCATGTATTCCTTGGAATGAGGAATGGCATCCTTCAATGAGAAAGGCAAGTGGAAAAATTAGTACCATAAGCCACCAATAAGATATTTTGCTGGTTATCTTCTGGTGAACACAGTGGAGGAGAAAAAAAATTGGAGGGGAAAAAAATGGAAATACTAGAAAATTTACCATCGAAATATATCCTGCAAAAGGGGTCCTAGATAAAGCAGAAAAAATGTGCATCCATCTATATATGGGAACAGAATCATCTAGGTCACAAAGCATAGTTTTCAGATGAAGCCAGAACTCACTTAAAATTGGGATTTGCTGCTGCTGCTGCAGTTGGAACAAGGCGTTCAGCCAAGGCATCATAGATTTCATCCATGCACCTAATGAGAATGATTGAATTCACAAGTGGATCAGTGGAATGCAATCATGCAAATCAAAAAAACAGATGAATATCCAGTATACGTAAGTGTGTTGACAATTCCTCCTTATAGAGACCAAATACATGGTTATACAATGAAATGGAAATCTACTATAAGGAAGTGTAGCAATCAGCTACCCCAATTTTCAAATCCATCTCCTCATTTAGTCACCAAAATAATGACTCGATTTGTCCTTCTCTTTCCACGTCTTAATTTCACATGACTGGAAAAAACAAATATTAAATTACAAATTTCAAAAGATTGCTGAACTTTAAACTGCTCCTTTTTGAACTGAACAGAACCCTGAGCTTAAGGGCAATCTATGATTCACAGAACAGTGAACATGGATAATAAATTCACCAAACCGTTAGATGCACGGTAAAACATAAATTAAGCATGCACACATAAAAGAAGGGTATGGAAACATCATTAAATCCTAAAGCCTAATGACTAACTTAAAATGTCTGCTCGGGAAAATATGTCTAGATAAAAATCCAGAGGTCTATACCATTGCTTGTTCGGTAGAGATTAAAAACCAATTAAAATTGAAAATATAGTCGTTATTGGTCCCACTCGTCTAATAAAAGTCAACAATAACGGTTATTTTTTTTATTTTAATCCGATTTTAATCTCTACCGAACACGCAAATATCAATTCTATTGACTGAAAATACAGAGTGCAGTCACAGTGCCAAATTGTAAAATAAATTCAACTCTAGGAAAGATAATGTACCCCGCATCTATTATAGGAATATCCTCCAGTTGACAACGTAAAACCTACAAATAGAATTTTTGTTCTATCAATACAAAAATGAATTTGATAAAAAATGATAGTGTTTATCTGATAATTTCAACGGACATGGAAACTGGAAAAAGTACCCGCAAATGATTTTGCTTCTGGATCTGACCCGCTAATGGCCTTAAGGCTGTCTTCGTTGGCAAAAACAGAACTTGATTCCATTTTCGAAACCATGTCCTTTTCAGAAGCAATGCCTCTACATCGATCATATAAGAAGCACCATGCAGAAAATTAAAGGATAAAATACTAGAACTTAGACTTGAAAGTTGAAATCATGTCCTACTCAGAAGCTGTATTTCGCATAGTTTTTTTTTACTGTCGATTGTCCCGTTCTAACTACGAAAATGCAATTAACAAAAATTGATGATAGACACAAAAATACATCGTCATTCCATCTCTCCATGTACCAAATGATTTCCTTCTTGTCTTTCAAGTTCCGATTTTGTCACGTTTTAAGCCCAGATATAGAAGACGGAGCAGGTTTCTTAAGCTATATCATCATCAATTAACAATTACTATACAAATTTCTCATGAAAAAAAAATTATAAGTTAAAATTGTTCATAATCTGGGCTGTTTCATCATTAATAAATGAGAGCGGAACCTGATGGCGATGGCGTAGGGAGGAGTGATCTGGAGCCTATTGAAAACGATGAGACCTCCATGGCAGAGCACAAAAGTTTAGCGAGGGAGGAGTAGACAGATTTTGTTTTAGCACAGTGTGTGTTTACACGTGGAGAGAATTATAACACGCGTTTAGCTAGAGTGACGTTTCTGTTTTGACATTTTCTCGAGACGAGATAAGACGAGACGAGATGAGATGAGAGTTATCAAACCCGGCCCCAACGTCGACTAACCGAGTTCGGTGAAGAAAATATGTACTATGCAATTCTATGAAAGGCATTTGTACAATTACTTTTCTTCTTTCTTTTTTCTCTCCCTTTCATATTATCAATCTATGTACAAATAATATTACTCAAAATTTTATTTTTCTTATTTTTTTTTTACGCAATTGCAATATGCTTCCCAATGTTGTCAATCTTCCATGCGGGGATGAGTTTTCTCTTGATCCCATCCATCTTCTTCCTTTCATGGGCAATCAAGATTTTTGGTGTTTCGATTGACCGTTTAATGATAAGGAAGAAGATGACAGGCTAAAAGAAAAAAAAAAAAAATCAAAAGGATTGTGCATAAACTAGCCAGAAAAGGAAGGCAACTGAATTCAATGATTATTTACCTAGTATAAACAGAGGTGCATCTTCTCGAGTTGAAGAACTCAACTCAAGTAAAACATCACTCGACCTTGAACTTGTGCTAGGGAGTCCAATTATGAAGAGGAGGAGGATAGTGGGTCCGGAAAGGGAGGCGACTAAATCTTTTGATATGGAGAGAAAAATACAACAAAAATCGATGCATCTTCTCGAGTAGAAGAAAATCTAACTAAAATCATGAAGTTCCGACCCAACAACATCTAGAAGGAGTGAATAAATGTATAATGTTGAACTAAAATTTGCAAACAATAATCAACTACAAGTCACTAAATATTGCATCTGGATAATTAAGTTAAGTAAACCCAAATAAATCAATCAAACATGTAGATCAAAGCAATAAATAATAAAGAACACTAGAACTTGGTAATGAAAGAAAACTCTTAAAGAAATCTTCACATGGATAAAAAATCTCCAGGCAAACATTGTGAAAACAATCTACTAGAAAAGATAACTTGCAATTGATCCGACACAATTAAACCTTAGAAGACTCTAATCACTCAACCTGTAAATCACTGAAAAATTCTTCGATTGTATGACCCGCACTTTCCATCAATTCTAGACTTCCTTTTCCTCCATGTGGATCACCAAAAATGAACTTATTTTGGAACATCTCGAACTCCGACGATCTCTTTCTAACTTCAGAACTCCAAATGCTTATTGGAGAATGTAAGAGTTTTTGGTATTTGATCTTTGATCTTTGTGTTTTGATCTTATAGTTGAATCAAGAGATTATAGAAATTGATGTTTGATCTCCGTAGAGTGTTTTCTTTAATAAATAATTGCTCGGCCAAATTAACAGAGATCATTTAGGACGAATTATGGCTTGGGATTTATAATAGTGTTTGAAGTAGTTTATGATTGTAAAAATAGCTGAAATCTCGACCTAGGGTTCAACCAGATGAATGTGTCGCTCGATCGCTAGTCAGCAATTATCGAGTGGTAAGCCCACAACTCAAGCGGCTAGCAAGCGACCATGTTCTTGCTTTCAGTGCTCGAGCGCTCCCTTAGTAGCCAGCGAGGGATTTTGCGCCTATTTTTTTTTTCTCCTTCAAGGCCTATATTACCTACCCCGATTCTTTAACTTTAATTATCATTTAAATAACCATGATTTTGGATACAAAAATTGTCAATTACAAATTTGGACCTAACAAACTTCCCATTTGGTATTCCATAACAAAATCATTTATTTCAAAATTAAAATCAATACAACCTAACATTTATCAATCCAAAGACTCAGTTCTCAAACTTCAACTCAATGGCTTGCCATACCTACTAAAAATGATAAGATGAGATATGATATTACAATAGTCGAACGAGAAACACAAAATATGATACCGATATTATACAAAACACTTAACGTAATATTAATATGGGAAAATAACAAATCATGCTAGTCAGATTATCAATGATCGGAAATTATTTTTTACCAAAAATCATATATCAAAATCAAATGATTTCTCCACCTAACTCATATACTCAACACCTTGAAACAAATACTACTCATTCCTCCTTTTGTCATGAATCACAAAGGAAAATCAAAAAATATAATCATGAATAACACAGGAAAGAATGAGAAAAAAATATGCATATGGACAATTATGCAAAACTTGTGATAGAAGAATAAAAATTTTCTTTTCTTTTCACACAACTATTTTTCATGGATTTTTAAATATAACATCACAAACAGTTGTTTGCTTACTTATACAAATATAATTCATAAACAGTGAACTTTTTTCACATTACTCATTTTAAACCTATATGCAGTAAATCGGGTAAGCAACACGTGTGAAAAGTGTCTCTAATCTCTTGTAAGCAAGTCTTAAAACCTTATATTAGTGAGAAATGACATGTAAAGAATCATCGATAAATTAATGTATTCCTCGAAGTATGAAAGTAAAACCCAGTGCTACTAGAACCTTTTAAATGAAAAAGCTCATATTTGATTTTTCATTGTATATCTTTTCTCTCTCCTATCTGTAACAGTGCGCGCGTGCACACACACATATATATGTATTCTTTTTTCTCCTTATTTTTTTCAGATCTTATATACAGGCTTCTCTTCATTAAGTAAGCTAAATAATCCATATAATGAGTTTTTAAGTAGATGAATTCTAAATCAGATGACTATAGATTACCAAGTTTTAAGATACTTAGTAGGCTTAATTACTAAAGTCATAAAAGTTACGAATAAAAGTATAAAATGTATCTCGCTTTTTTATATAATTCACATATTTTGTAGCTTAATAATTTTTTTTTTCTTTTATGGGGAATATAAAATATTTTATGTCAATTAGTTAATGGTCATTCTATATTCAAAGTCAGCTCATCACACAGATGTCCTCCATCCCAAATCTCACACATGCAGACAAGACTTACTCACAAGAACTTAATGTGTGCAGTACATATGATACATGCAATAACCTATAATAAGTTCTAAGTAAAGTTAATGAAAACTTTATTCACCTTTCATAAACTTTACTAGTACTTGATTGCAAAATAATATGGCCAAAAAATTAATTGAGAGTACTGTGACTTCAAAAATCATTTTTTAATGTTTTTATAATAAAGGAATAATACGAAATAACCAATAAACAATGAATGTGTGTGCATGCACGAATATATAGATATCATGATCAATGCAAATGCATGCACCAACAACCTAGTCAATGAGGCAACCAAATGCTTTTACCATGAAGAGCTACGTGAATGATACCACAATTTATAACATCACTTTGACTAGGGAGTTTACTTTGTTGACCCAAATTTCATCTTAGTAAAATAATTCATCATATCAGTCAAGTGACTTACTTGGTTAGTCAGAATCTAACATGGTTAGTGAGATCTTATTTGTTGTTCCTAACCAAGGCTTTCGATACCTAGGTCTAATGTGACTTAACTCACCACAATTGTGACAAATAAAAATGAATCTAGGGGCTAATCTAAGTTTCAAATTTTGAACCTTATGTTGGGGAACCCTATGTTTCGCCTTATTATTCCTATTCAAGAGTTTGAAACACCTAAATCTTATATATCCTAACTCTCCACATTGATGACAAGTGGGGATGAACTTAGGAGCAACTTTAGGTTTCAAGTTTTGAACTTTAGGCTTGATCGAGAAGTAAAAACTTGTTTTTAGAAGAGAAAGTGGTATGGAAATTTGTTTTATTAAAGCCTAAACTCCTATATTCCCAGTTGGTTTGTTTAGACCTATCGTGTTGTCAATTTTCTTAGATTCGCTAGAAAAAGAATGGAGTTGGGCACTAAATTTCTCGAGATCATCTGTAAGAGATTTAAACTTAATATTTAAAGACTATTTCTCAACCCTTAACTCATTCAGACTTCTGGTAAACTCTTCAAGTTTGACTACAATTCTCTCTTTTTCTAATTTAAGTTCATTTAGTTTCTTAAAGACGAATCTATTTACCTTTTTCAACTTGAGAATCTCCTTAAATAGTAGGTAAGGATGTCAGCCGAACCCGCTAGCGAGCCTAAACTCGAAGCTCAGGAATCGGCTCGAATAAAAACTGTTCGGGTTATTTTGGCCTAAGTCGAGCTTTTGCTCAGCTAAAAAAATTAGGTATTTTTTTTAATTAGTGACAAATCTAATCGGGCATATTTAAATGTATTGTACTTGAATTGGAATTCCAACTAAGTTCTTTGCCATAATAATTGCAATATGTTTTCCAAATATCAACTTCATTTTGAACACCAACTTTTTTACATGTTATATGTTGTCAACAATTCGACGATTCTTTTTTCGACCTTTTAATTTGGAGTACTTCTTCCTTTTCGATATCCTCCAAATCAATTGGAATATTTTAAGATGCATCGTAGCTGGATGGAGTGCTCGAACTACCCTTAGACTGATTAATTTCATTACTAGTAAAATTCATACACAGCTACTATAATAAAATATACTAAATATTAGAGTAAAAGAAAATGAATACTGGAGCAAAGCAATTGAAAATTGAAGTTGAAACTAGAATACTGCAACTTAAACCTGAGTGAAGTAAATTAATATGAAATTCAAAATTTTACCTTATATTTATAGAATGAAATACATCCGTTTCAATCAAATTTGAATTTCAAATTCAAAATTGAAATTTGAAAACTGACGTGATTTAACACTGTTGATACAGGCAGCCTGTATTAACACAACACAACACGCTATGTGTAGCTACCTTGTCAAGGCAACTATATAGCTGCCTTATTTACATTAAGTTTTGCAGATAGCTACACGTACAATATGTGTAGTTGCCAACTACTGATTCTATTTTATTTTTTAGGCTCGACACGAGCCAACTTGTGTGGCTCATTGAGCAACATGGGCTGGCTTGGGCTCGACCCAATGCCCCAAAATAAGGCCCGGCCCGAGATACGAGATAGGCGGACTCAAATTTTTTTGAGCCGAGTCAACGAGCCAAGTTGACACCCCTAATAGTAGATCATAAGCCTCATGAATATTCATATCATCCTTATTTCCTTCTTGAGAAATAATTACTCATTAAGACAAAATTGGGTCAATGATCTAATTAAACTCTGATACCAATTAAAATCATGATATTTTGACCCAACAACATCTAGAGGGTGTGAATATATGTATAATGCGAAATTAAAATTAACAAACAATAATTAGCATCAAGTCACTAAATATTGTATCTAAATGATTAAGTTTAATATAATTAAATCCCAATAAATCAATCAATCATATAGATCAAAGCAATAAAGAATAAAGCAAATCAGAAATTGGTAATGAAGGCAAACCCTTTAAAGAATTCTTCATGGGGATAAAAAAACATCCGGACAAATCTTGCCAAAATGATCTACTAGAAAAAATAATTTACAGTTGGTCTAAACACAATTAAAACTCAATAGACTCTAACCACCTAACTTGTAAATTACCGAAAAACTCTTTGATTGTGCAATCCACACTTTCCAGCAACTCTAAACTTCTTTTCCCTCCACGTAGATCACCAAAAACGAACTCATTATAGAAAAACTAGAACTCCGTTGTCTTTTTCCAACTTCAGAATTCTAAAAGCTTATTGGGAAAGGCAAGTGCTTTTGGAATTGACCTTTGATCTTGTGTTTGGATCTTGTGGTTTAATCAAGAGATTATTGAAATTGATGTTTGATTTGTGTAGGATGTTCTTTTGAATGAATAATTGATCAACCAAATTAATAGAGATTGTTTGGGATGAATTATGGCTTGGGTATTTATAATATGAAGTGTTTAAAGTTGTTTAAAGGTGGTAAATTAGCTAAAATAGCGATCTAGGATTCGACCAGATGAATACATCGTTCAAGTGCTAGCCTAGCGACCACCGCTCGAACGGCAACAATGCGGCTAGCCAACAACTATGTCCCTGCTTTCAGTGCTCTAGCGCTCCTTGGCAGCCAGCGAGCTGTTTTGCACCTAATTTTGCTTTTTAGTCAATCTTTGACATTTTTTACTCATTCAAGGCCTATATTATCAACCTCCGACTCTTTAAATTTAATTACAACTTAAATAACCATGATTTTGGATATGAAAAATTCCAATTACAAATTTGGACCTAATGCTAACTCTGATTAAACATCACTCGAACTCAATCTAGAGAGTATTATCGTGAGAAGAAGGATAATGGGGCCTAAGATAGTACAACGGGTTGAGTTTCAATATGAGGATCCAGTAATAATGGGTCTAAAATAATTGATCAGGTTCAGGTAGTTCAATATGAAGATTAGGTCATAAGGGTAGTTACACAAATACCCTATATTTTGGGATAGTTTTGAAAAAAAAATGATAAATTTGGATTAATTGGCAAATAGTTAAAATTGAACGTATAATTTACGTTCAAACCTAACACATTAGTCATCTAAGCTCCAAAAGGCAAAGGAAAATCGAGAGGAAAAAGAGGAAATATTCCACAAATCAAGCACAAACAAGATTAATGTTGCTTCAACTACCATTCTTCAAAATTTTCTTCCCCCAATCTGGAAATACCCAAACAAAAATTAAAGTTTTTTTTTTATTTTTTTTTGGATTTTTTGTTTAATTAGTTCCTCAATTATGTCATTTTGCATAGATTATAAAGCAACAACTGTCATTTTACATGAATACATATGAAAAATCAATTTTGAATCAATTCAATTGATGGATGCAAAGTGTCTGTAAAAAGAAGATTATGAAAAAGTGACATTCTATCACTTTTATCTAAAAATATCACAGCATCTCATTAAAGCAATTAGCTAAATGCATATCTGTCTGTGTTATTTGGAAATTTAAATATATGATTTCAAACTTGTTTTACATTAAAACATACGAAAAATTAACTTCGAATCAATTCAATTAATGCATGCAATGTGTTTGCAAAAAGGAGAATATGGAAAAGTGACTATCTAGAGTAATTAGCTAGATGCATACTTTTGTGTTTTTGAAAATTTAAATATATGATTTCAAACCTTATTTTATGTTAATACATATGAAAAATCAACTTTAAATCAATTCAGAGGTGCACGTGTGCATTTTTGGAAATTTAATAAACGATGTCAAACCTCGATTTACGTTAATACATATGAAAAATTAATATTGAATCAACTCAATTGATATATACAAAGTGTTTGCAAAAAGAAGACTATGAAAAAGTGACATTTTGTCACTTTATCTAAAAAAGTCACTACATCTAATTGGTGCAATTAACTAGATGTATACATGTGTGTTTTCTGAAGTTTAAATATAAAAATTCAAACCTTGTTTTAAATTAAAAATTGATATGATGTATCACTTTATTTGTATTTTTGCATGAGTTATTTTGCCAAAAAAATAAAAGAGACATACTCTATAACTTTTTAAAAAAAATCTCACACAATTTCTTTGTAATCTTTTTTGTAAGTATGGATAAAATTAATGACATCATTTATTATGGAGGAAAATGGAGGTAGATGAGGAATGTGACATCAGAGGAAGGTTCTTATCAGCAGATTGAAAGGAGAATGGAAGAGCCTCAAGTTCTATATACTCATCACAGATCTCAATCATTGCTAGCTCTAGGATTCTAGAGCCGATTGTGATGCGTTTCATGTTCCTAGCGCTTGGTGCTTCGTGCGATGCTGCTCACGGTCATGGATGAAGGCAAAAGGTTGCCTGGTTGCTGGTGAGAAGTAGGCAATGAAGGAAGTGATTGTCGACGACGAATGTGGTTGCAGAGAGGGGTTGTTGGAGGGTTTTGAGAGAGAGAGAGAGAGAGAGAGAGAGATTAAAGTGGACGGGTGGAAAGATTAGAGAGAGATAAAAAAATAGACTATCCAGCTAATCTAATAATAGTTATTATTAAAATTAAAAATATAATTAACACCTGATTATTGAATAAAAATAGTTGAAATTTGATTTATGATAATGTAATTTTAAATTCATGTTTAGATGTAATTTTCCCTGGACAACTTACACAAATACACTTAAAATTATGAGCCTTATGAAAAATCATATGAAAAATGTTTTAATAGTAAAATATACTGTTTAAAGTCAAGTGAGACTTTTTTATTAAAAGGTAAAAAGTGACACGCGATGTCAAAAGTGATAGATAATAAAAAAAAAGTGATAAATACCAATCAAAACCTTAAAATAGATCTAGAGGTGGTTAATTTTCTTTTACAAGTTGTCTCTTTGGGATTATGCTTCACTTATATTAACTAAACATAAAACGTATCTTCATTTTAAGAGCACAACAAGCTATAAGTTGGAAGTGACACAAATTCAAAAACGTAACGAAAACTTTAAAAAAAAAAGTGGCCAATACTAAAAAATGTGATTTTTTTTTAATGGGTGACAAAAAAAATGAGAAACGCTAGCCAAAACCTTAGAATAGATTCAAGGGTAGTTAGTTTTCTTCTATATGTTGTCTCTTNCTATAAGTTGGAAGTGACACAAATTCAAAAACGTAACGAAAACTTTAAAAAAAAAAGTGGCCAATACTAAAAAATGTGATTTTTTTTTAATGGGTGACAAAAAAAATGAGAAACGCTAGCCAAAACCTTAGAATAGATTCAAGGGTAGTTAGTTTTCTTCTATATGTTGCCTCTTTGGGATTACGCTTCATTTATATTAACTAAACATAAAACATAAATTCATTTTATTAATACAACAACCTATAAGTTGGAAATGATAGAAATTTTTAAAAAAAAGTGACACAAATTAAAAAAAGTGACAAATACTAAAAAAAAGTGAGAAACACTCAAAAAAGTGAGAAACACTAATCAAAACCAAAAAAATAGATCCAAGGATGGTTAACTTGCTTTTATATATTTTCTCTTTGTAATTATGTTTTACTTATATTAACTAAACATAGAACATAATTTCATTTTAAGAACAAAACATTAACATATAAATTGGAAGAATACATATCAATTGGATGAATAGAAGGTAATGCTCATGTTAGATCCATTGCCGTATTCCATAGCCATTTGAAAATGGCCCTAAAATGAATCGCCCTTCCATCTTTTTTTTTTTAAATAAAAATGAATCATGTTCAAACTTGAAACGATCCGTACTCAACTTTATGAAAAATTAAGTTTAAAAAATCTTACAAACAATCATAACCCACAATTTTTAATATAGCTAAATTATCCAATAAACTCACAACTCATGAGCAAATTTAAAATTTTTGAACTAACAACTTGGGCAATATAATCATAATCCACAAATTTAAGTACAACTAAGTTATCCAATAGCTCACAAACTAACGAAAATTGATGAAATGCCAAAACAATTGTATAAACACTTGTTACTATTAATCGAATGATAACATTTCTGAAATTGATATAGCTTGTCACTTCTATATAAATCATTTATACCAAATATTTTTCAAAAATAATTTATATATTTTGCTTGTTCATCACATGCATCTTCCATCTTTACCTTATCAACCATCTGTGAGCTGAAAATTCAATAGTACATATCCTACTATGAACTCTCTCTTCCTCTCTACCCACATAACTTCCTCTGTGGGTTCTTCAATTTCAGTCTCAAATTCATCATGCAGCAATTAAACGTACAACATCTCCATTAACATAAAATTAAATGACCAAAATGATCAAATAACATCTCTAATAAGGAAATTGAATTTGAGAATGAGAATGAGAATGATTGCTTCATGAGCACAATGATACATAATAATCCCGACAAAACCCAGAATCATAAATTGAATAACATAATAGAACAATAAATCATATCTGCAAATTCAAATCAGATTTAAATCTTTAAAAATTAAGCCAGCAATTTAAGAATTTTAACCATAGACATAAAATACAAATTCTACACTCAAGATGTAAATAAATACCAGTGCAATAAGGTCCATAACTAGTTTGTTTTTCAGGTTAAACTATGAATTTATACCAAGAAAAGGAAAAAGAAAAATCAGAACTCAATCTTTTTCTCATTCAAAACACCTTAACTGGTCCTCTAATTCACGATTTCACAATGGATTGTAGTATTTTTCATCAAATAAATATCCCTATAATATAAAAGAGGCTATTCCCTATAATATAAAAGAGGCTATCGAAAGCCAAAACATGTGTCAGCATTTTGTATTGTCACCATCTTATTTTTTCCCTCAATTTTCCCATGCCTTTGAATCTGACACAAACTTTTTAACATTTCGTCACGCTATCGACCATGCGTATCCTCCATCCCCCTTGCCCCCACACAACCACCCATATTTCTCTCTTTCTTCTCCAATTCTTGATTTAGGGTCCTTTTTGTGTTTCCAGGTGAGCTTGACTCACAGAAAACGACGTTTTATTCTACAATGCCTCCGCATCTTCCTCTTCTGAGTCACTTTTTTTCTTTTTGTCTCCTAATGCAATTTTGTCTCCCTTTCCTTCTATAATTGATTAATTTCTGTTCAAATAAAATGTGTTTCAAATTTAAATATACAACCCAGAATTCAAAGAATGGCTAGCTATGTTGGGGTGTTTGTGTCGGATCCATGGCTTCAGAATCAATTCACTCAAGTAGAGCTTCGGAGCTCAAAAACCTGCGTAAGTTTTTAATCAAATTCGTAAGCTTTTTTCATTATAATTTTCTTTTGATTTGCTTGGTTACATGTGAAATTAATGGAATTTTTTTGGGTTCTTGAATTCATTATTTTATCTTCTTTTGCTGTGCTTTAGTTTGTTTCTTCGATATGTTCTTTTGAAAGCAAAATTTAAATAGAAGTTTTAGGGAGCTCGAAGATTTTGAGAATTCGTACAACTCCCCTGAAAATAGTCTAGAGGAGACGGATAAATTGCCGAACGAGTGTGCTCTTGAGCTCCAGTTAAATATCTTGAAATCCCATGTCTTCAAACTTCAATCGTCATTTATGTAACTTTTAGACTATTTTGCGTTTCAATATTCACATTTTGGTATGTCTCCGCCAGTGCCACAGTCTTCATGGGGCCAGTCCACAAGTGGAAGAAGAAGTGGGTCAATGTGCCATCCTCCAATTCCAACCAAATGGCAACGAACGCATCATTAATGGCTCCTTTCACCTCTTGCTCTACAAGTGGACTCCAATCTAAAGGGAAGACAATAAAGACACTAACATCAATGATAATATTAATAGATTCCAATACAGATGACTCTATCACTGTAGAGGAGCCACCCTAGCGTAAATTCAAGTATATTCCAGTACTTTTCTGTTGGTTTACTTCTTATGGTCTTTGTTAACTTGATTTTGCATTTTCGATTGTATATAATATATTTGTAATCGATCTGTGAGGTGTGGATTTCTTTCTGTAAATTTGAAATTAAGTAGGATGTGGATGATTATGACAATCTTCTTTACGGTGAATTGTGGTTTAGGGTTCCAAAATAGATAAAAAAAAGTGAACGGTGTTTTGGGGTTTTACTTTTATATAGGAATTGAAAGGAATTGAAAGAAATTGAAAATCTTTAGCATTCAAAAGGTTTGGTTAAAGGGTCTCTGGCAGAGGAATTCAAATATCTGGTTGATTTAAATTTGGGGATAGCTGATTTTCTTGAAAGCCTGATTTAAATTTTTAGTTTTTCAGAGGGGAGTGAGTGGTGCTTATGGGTTCCCATGATATTGTATATTTCACTTCTTTCCTTGCCAATGTGGTGATCCTAATGGCAAAAGAGAACGAGGATGAATTTCACGTATAGAGAAAAATCAATGAGTAGATGTGAGGATAATAAATTAAAGTTTGATGACTAATATGACACAAACTTATAAATAAAAGTTTGATGACCAATATTAAACCACTTAATTCTTCTCCAACTGCCTCTCTATCTTCTTTGGGTTCTCAAGAAGAAAAAATCTGTCAAAATTTGATTTTCTTAACTGTTATTTTCTCTGTAGATATCTTTTTATTTCCAATGCTCAGTCTGCTGATTTGACAACATAGTGCTACTTCATCTTTTTCTAATAGTAGTGTAAGAGGGGGAGAGAGATTTAGAGTGAAGAGGTTGAAATAGGAAAGGTTGTATCAAGAGTTAGAGATGAAGATGAAAACACTTAGGCTCACTAAAGCCCAGTACGTCCTTTTGGACGAAAGCTTTAAGCAACATAGTACTCTCAATCCTATAATTCTCTCTACATACATACATGCAATTGCCCGATTATGACCCTTGGTTTCTCAGAAACAAAAGCAAGACTTTGCAAGGGACCTAAAGCTTAGGCCTCGACAAGTTGAGGTTCGGTTTCAGAATCTATATCATGAAAAAAATAGAACCGAGTCCCTTTTTAAGATACAAGTAAAGAGTAAAGAAAATAAAATATTGACTTCCAATATTGTACAAAGTTTTTTTTTAAGGCAGTTTTAAATCATTTCTTAAAATAATTAGAATTAATCTGAGTAATCCACAATCTTTTATACAGGACAAAGCTAAAGCAAATGGAAGTGGGCTATGAATTCTAGAATAAATGACGTAAAAGACTAACAGAAGAAAACGGGAGGCTACAAAAAGAGTTACAAGATTAAAGTTATCCCAACCTTTATACAAACGTGTTAACCCATATTCATATACACACATACATACATACATACATACACTTATGAACTTGATTTCCCCTAGAGGAGAAGGTCAAGAAAAACCACTCTATTTCCACTCCTGCAGACTCTACTTACACTCAAGGGGAAGTGGTAGAAAATTCGGAGTAAATTAGAATACTTGGGACTCTAGAAGACAGTACATGCATATCATTCTATCCATCCATTCAGGGCAGGGCAGGGCAGATTTTGCTTTCATCTATCTATAAGTGTTATTTTTTCTAGTTAAACTATTTGTTTGTTGCGCTAAGCAGTGCAGCTTCGTTCATCCTATAATAAAAAAGAGTTGCCTATCATCCATTCGACAACGTTATGGTGCTTTTTCCTTTTTATATAATTTATATAAATAAGCTCCCAGTGCAAACTGAGATCTTGGAGCTAAGATGCNATTCGGAGTACATTAGAATACTTGGGACTCTAGAAGACAATATTTTTTTTAGCTAAGCTATTTGTTTGTTACGCTAAGCGATGCAGCTTCATTCATCTTATAATAAAAAAGAGTTGAGTAGCATCCATTCAACCACATTATGGTGTTTTTTCCTTTTTATATAATTTATATAAATAGGATCCCAGTGCAAACTGAGATCTTGGAGTGTGTGTGTGTGTGTGTGTTTATATATGATGTTCCAAATTTGATAAGCATTCCAAATGTATGAATCACTTCATGCTTAGTTTAGAGATTCATCAATAAAACGACATTTAACTAATTTAATCTTAGAAGTAGAAATCATCCTCTAAATTGAGTTTTTGACAATTATGCCCCTTATAATAAAAGCATATATGTTAACGATCATCAGCTTACTTTATGGAAAAGAACTGCTAAGATGTTTACTTGTTTTAACAATTGAAGAAGTGTTCTTTTATAAGCAACGAAATGATATTTAGGGTTTAATTCTTTCAGGTTATACGTGTTGACTATAATTTTGTCGTTCCTCTTCACTATTCTTTCAATTGGTTTACTCGTGTGGCTGGAGAATTATTTGGAATGCTAATTGCCATGCTTTCCATGCAGGAAGCTATTCGAGTAAGAAAACTATGGAGTCTTATTTCTCCCATTCCTATTTCTCCTATAACGAATTCAAACACCATAATTTTTCTAACCTTTTTCTTTAGAATGTCTACATAGTACCCCCTTGAGGATTTTAACATTTCATATTTGACAGACTTTTCATATGATCTATATTTAGGGACTTGTGGATAAGTTTCGTACTCCAAAAAGTGAAGATCCCAAATTAGTATATACCTTTATGGAGGTTTGCTAATGGTATGTTTGCTATGTTTATGTCATTTGGTCAAATGCTAACTGCTTTAAGAAGCCGAAAAACAAGGTCGTGGTGTTGTGGAATCAGTAAGTAAATATAGACGATCATGTAAATAAACTCTAAGAAGAACTTCTTTTCACCATAAGTCTACTTAGAACAAATGTGCATTTACAATTTCTTATGATTTTCATTCTCACTATTTGAAAATATATGACATGTGGTTTTTCATACAGGTTAGCTTCGAAGTCTTATAGAAGATTACAGGATGCCACTCATGGTTCTAGTTTGGACATCTGTGACTTACACTTACATACATGCTGGAAGTGTTCCAAAAAGGATTCCAAGACATCTCCTTAGCCCTAACCTACGTTCACCAGGAGCCTATGAGAACTGGACTATCATTAAGGCATACACGTTGATTAAATCTATTAGTTAAGTGATTTAGTTCTGTATAAACTAAAAACTTCATTGTGAGTGAGTAATTTAATTGTCAGGGTACATGGTAAACTTTCCAATTCTTTATACACTTGAAGCTTTTAATCTGACAACAATGTTGTTGTACTTTATTATTTTGATCATAGTGTACGTTATCAATTGGATGGGGTAAAAGAATTCAATTTGAGGAAGCCATCTTCCTTCCATCATGACTTGTTATTTTGGGATTTTTGGTATGCTAAGTTCACTTTGTTGTGTTCAATATTTCCTATCTATGATTTCATAGTTGAGTTATGATATAATCTTGATTTACCATTTGCAAAGACATTAATGTGTGGTCTTGTTGGCATTTCTCTATCAAATGGTGTGATCCCTCGGTCCCCAATGCATACAAAACGTCTAGCTACTCTTAAACAAGTCATTTTCCTTTATGGATCGTATTCCTTGGTGTCTCTGTCTTTAATTCTTACTATCAGTTTCTCGTTTGTACAATGGTGGATTTTCAATTTTATAAAGATTTTTTTAACGATGCTTTTCTAATATAGCTGCATCATTGCTGCATAGAAACCCCGGTAATCTCAATCTCTAACTTGGCGATTGGATATGTTTTAAGGGGTTGGTCCCCTCGTTAGATTATATGATTAAAAATGACCCAAAAATAACAATTAAAGATCTCATCCTTAGAAATTTAAACTAATGCAATTAGGTTCCTAACACGAACAACTTTAATCTAAACAAATAAGTATCTAAAATATGTCAAGTATGAGTAATTAACTCTTCATTTAAGCTCCTAAAACATTCACAACCTAATATAAAAGAAAATTATTAAATTATTGCTTATATTTAGTTAAGAATACATTTGTGATGAAAAGTTCAATACAATTAATAGCAAATGTTCCTATGAAAAATCGAAAATATACAAAGAAAATAAATGACAATTGAGATCATTTGAACTAACTTATGAATATCTTTCATATTTACGAATGAATTTTTCTAAAATTTACATATATTTATTTTCCACATTAACCAACTAACATGCAACGCACGTTAACCACACTAGTTATCCAAAAAAGTAGAAAATATACGTGAGCGAGAGAGGTGAACAACATACTTGAAATCTGAATCGAAAACACCACCTACCATGACGACGAGGAATGCAGTGATGATGGGGAATAGTTGGCCAGAAACACCATAGTGTATTAGCTAGAAATCACCACAAAGAAATAACATATTCAGGGATTGGATGGGGCTAATTCATGAATGATTAACACTAAAATTTGGTATGGTAATAGATGGCAGAAGGACAAACGAATCATTCTCTTCATTTGTGTGTCCCATTTCCATGTGAATTCACACATTCCTCTACAAGAATCAAAAGAATGGTGGGGATGGTGCAGTGTTTGTGAGATTAGATTAGTTTTCGCCTTATTTGATTTTCTTGTAACCATAAAATTTACGGTTAATTAATATTAATGAAAACCTAAAAAATTAAAAGTGTATTAATCAATTTTTTTAATAAATGGGCCGTACGGGGCCTAATTTTTCCTAATTAAAATGGGGATGAAACAGTTAAACATTTTGACTTTCAAGATGAGGATCAGGTCATAATAAATGTTGAAATAATACAATATGTTCAGTTTCAACTTGAGGATCCTAATCATTGGACAATCACGAAAGTATTGAAAAAAAGTGATGTCGATTTCTTAAGACTCTTGTTGATCTAAAAATTCGATGGATATGTGGCAATAGAATTTGGTCAACTCCACTCCATTTAGAAATCACCTACGCACTTGAACACTTTGTTAAACCGACTAAGAATTTAATATTTTACAAAATGGAAAAGACTTCACTTCCACTAACTTTTCCGAGCTCTTTCACCCACTATTTGTCTCACTCAATCACTCTATATACTACCTCTCTTACCACTCTCAATTTTATTAATTTCTCCGTCTTTCTCACTACTCACTACCTCTCACATACATATTATTGTGACACATCTAGAGGTGGCAATCGAGTCGAGCGGCTCGTCAGCTCGACCACTTGACTCACCAAAAACGAGCCCGAGCACGAGCCGAGCAGGCCGCTCGCTATATTTCCTATTACTGCATCGAGTCCATATATCGCCAACATCCTCATCAGTTGCATAACGTTCTTTTAAGCAATCGAACCCAACTACTTCTGTGCTAATTGTAGCTAAAAGAGATGCTCGTC
>CAIGRK010305930.1:0-10149 GCA_903798315.1 Fraxinus greggii | reverse complement strand
GATAGGAAACACATATAAAGCTAAAGAAGAGGATTTTGAGTGATATATTAGATACTGTCTTTTGCAGGTTGCTTCAAGAACTGCATCAAAATCTTATATGACAATGGTTGATAATTCCTATCTAGGCAGCTCGGATGAGGTGAGTTTTTGCATTCAATAGGAAAATGAAGATTTTTTTTATAGATAGAAACAAAAGAGAGATTTATGAGTTGCCCATCATTTTTTTATTAGAAGATGTATATAGAAATGTATGAGTAAAAAAAGCCTATACAGATAAGTTGATATTTGAAATTATAGGTAATCAAAGTGATGGAAAGAGTAGAGGCCACATTCATCAAGCATTTCTCCAACTCGAATCGCAGGAAANCAATAGGAAAATGAAGATTTTTTTTATAGATAGAAACAAAAGAGAGATTTATGAGTTGCCCATCATTTTTTTATTAGAAGATGTATATAGAAATGTATGAGTAAAAAAAGCCTATACAGATAAGTTGATATTTGAAATTATAGGTAATCAAAGTGATGGAAAGAGTAGAGGCCACATTCATCAAGCATTTCTCCAACTCGAATCGCAGGAAAGGGATGGGGATCTTAAGGCCAAAAGTAAAAAAGGAAAGACATAGAGTTACATTCTCAATGGGTAAGATATTTCACTTTGCTTTACTGAAATGAACTTTTATTCTGTAAGGTAGATTGGACAAATATGGGACAATATTAAAAAATAAAAACAAATTATATTTTCGACTACAATCTATTACTGCATATCACCCCACTAAGAGATTAATATCTATGGGGGTCCTTAAGTATCCATTTCATCTAATGTTTGTACTGAATATCTGCAGGGTTTCTTGTTGGCTGCACATTTTCTCTCATAATGACCCTTGTTTCAATAATACGAGCACGCAATATCCTAGATAAACAAGGCAGAGTTGTATACATGGAAACTATGTTTCCTCTTTACAGGTTAATCCTTATTCTTACTGATCTTTTGATGTCCAAAAACTTAGCTGTAGCAAAACAAGGGGAGTCGCGACTTTTAAGATAATATTTAGCTTTGTTTAACAGGCTATCGTTTAATTTGTCAAGTTATTGTTTTCTTGCAGTTTGTTCGGATTTGTTGTTCTTCACATGCTAATGTATGCTGCAAATATATACTTCTGGAAGCGATATGGAGTCAACTATACTTTCATATTTGGGTTCAAAGAAGGAACAGAACTCGGCTACAGAGAGGTTTTACTCCTTAGTTTTTGTTTAAGTGCACTAGCCCTAGCCAGTGTAATTGCAAATCTTGATATGGAAATGGATCCAAAAACGCAAGATTACAAGGCAATAACCGAACTTCTCCCTCTCGGTTTAGTACTGGTAAGATACTAGGATTAATGTCACTTCACCTTTTCAATATTCGTAATTTCCACTAATGCTAATCTTAGTTAATCTTCCACTGCAGCTTGTAATTGCTATTCTGCTGTGCCCTTTCAACATTATATACCGCTCCAGCCGATTCTTCCTGCTTGTCTGCATATTTCATTGTGTGTCTGCACCTTTATACAAGGTAAAGACATTATTCCATATATTTGCTCAAAAAATTTCCCAAAATGACTAACACGGTTTACATAGCCCCCCGCAGGTTACATTACCCGACTTCTTCTCGGCAGATCAGCTTACAAGCCAGGTAATAATATCGACTAGCAGATAATTATAAAATGTGTTCATTTCCTCCCCTTCTATATACTATATTAATTCCTCAATCTTAATACAGGTTCAAGCTATTAGAAGCCTACAGTTTTATGTTTGCTACTATGGTTGGGGAGACTACAGAGTGAGAGAAAATAGTTGCAAAGAAAGTAATGTTTTCAAGACATTCTCTTTCATTGTAGCCGTGATTCCATACTGGTGGCGCCTCCTTCAGGTATCTAACCAACGTCTTATACTATGTTGTATAAGAGCATTTCCAAGAGACTCTTTAAACATGAGATGCTCTCTATTTTAAAGAGTCAACAGTTAACATTATGCTCCAAGAGATTCTTTAAATTAACATTTTAATTTAGAGAGTGGGTTTGACTCTCCAAAATCTCTATAACTTAATGCATTTAAAAATTTTCAATTTTCAATGTAGGAAAACAATAAAATAATCTAAATAAAAGCTAGTTAAAATAAAAAGATAAAGAAAAATAATAAATATTTTTTGGGCGTAGTAAAATTTAGTGTTAAATATAAAAAGTTTGTTGGAGTACTTCAAAATTTTAACTCTTTAAATTTATAGATGCTCTCCAAATGATAGAATATACTTTTTAAAAATAGAGAGTCTCTTGGAGATATTCTAAAGAAATTTTAATTTTTTTTATATATTGGGATTAGTAAAATTAAATGCGTAAAATAAAGAGGCTGTTGGAGCACTTTAAAATTTTTGCTCTTTAAATTTATAGATACTCTTTAAATTGTAGTATATGCTTTTTAAAAATAGAGAGTCTCTTGGAGATGATCTAACATGTCTAAAAACTTAAGTTGTTAGAATGAACATGTTAAATTTAGTCCTCACAAGCAATTAAAAATCAATCCACAAGAATGAAATATGCTCTAATGCCTGAATAAGCATCCAATTATGTTACATCAATTGGAAAATTCTATTTAGGACAAAGACTAATATTCTCGTATTTATCTCTCTCACACACTATAGGATGAGAGAGATAGATACAGAGACAGATGGTCCTTGTCCGACTTAGAATGACGGGTTCCAACCACGACTGACACAGTATCTTCATTGCTCAGTGTCTGCGCCGTCTGTACGAAGAGAAGGACGCTATGCAAGGGCTCAATGGCCTGAAATATTTCTCAACAATTCTAGCAGTTAGTACCAGAACAGCCTATACTCTTAGCAAAGGAAATGTTTGGAAGCTCGTAGCTTGGATAACCTCAGCAAATGCAACTATTTTTAGCACATATTGGGACATTGTAATTGACTGGGGTCTTTTCCAGCGCAACTCTAAGAACAGTTTGTTGAGAGACAAGCTTCTTATTCCACATAAGATTGTGTACTTTGTAGCCATGGTGAGTCTTAAGAATGAATCATTAAATCATCTGGTTATCATTAAATTTGTTTTGTGTTTTGAGGTTAGTACCTTTTGTTGCAGGTTCTCAATGTCTTGTTAAGGTTAGCATGGATGCAGACAGTGATGAATTTCACAATTTTTTCCTTGCACCGACAAACTATGATTGCGCTTGTAGCTTCTCTAGAGATCCTACGCCGTGGTATATGGAATTTTTTCAGGTACGTACACTAGTTCCTTGTCTTTGCAATACAATCAATTGGAAGAGACAGATAACTCAAGAATCGTCACACTGATGCTATTCATGTCGAACCTAGTGTTTGCTAGAAGATGCAAAACATGTCAAAATCGCAGCTAGATGTTATGCCTTTCAACTTGGATGACAATAACATCTAGGATATGTTTGTTACACAATAATGGATAGTCAAAATTTTAACTTAATTTTCTTTTTTAATCCTATCTAGTGCATCCAATCCGACATACCAAACATGCCTCGAGTTCGGTACTCAATGTTTACTCCCTAGATTTTATATCAATTTTATCTGATTTCAACGTCTGTTTTTTCTTGCTCAGGTTAGAGAATGAGCATCTTAACAATGTTGGCAAATATCGTGCATTCAAATCAGTGCCATTACCTTTCAATTACGATGAGGATGAGGACAAGGATGAATAAATATATTACTGATCAAGGAGACAACACAATAAGAGAATATATAATAGATAATAATGTATCATTCTGATAAATAAATTAGTATTCTTAACTGATTCTTCACGAAAATTTTGTGATGTGATGTGTAATAGTCTTACATGGTGAACTTTCTTTACACACAAAAAAATCAATCTAATACTTTCTAAGTTCTTTTCTTAACAAAAACGAATATGGGAAAGTAGTATTTGATTCAGTGGCCCAAAGTCACAAAAACAAAACCTCATTCTATTAGGCAGCAATATGGAAAAACACGAACAAGTATGAAACAGGCGGGTACACAGTTATATAAATATTGTTAAGGGTGCTGCATTGGGAGAAGGGTTTTAAAAGGAAACACTTTGTATAGTTTCCAGCAGCAGAAGGATATCAGAATTCAAGTGCTCAGAGTCTTCAACTCCAAGACTAAATCGAACTAGTTTGTGCTTTAATTCCATATTTTGCACTCTCTGCCTCATGTCCCTGTCCTGAAGAGCATCGACAAAATGAGTGAAACATTTGAGAAACGAATCTTAACCAAGAGAGGAATAATGGATGCACCATGTACACCATCTTCGGCTTGCCCCTTGAGACATTTCATAAGGTGACGTGCTTAGAGTCATGCTTACACAAAGAACTCTATAGTTTACAAGCCATTTACTATCTAATTTTAAGTTTTTAGATGAACAAAAGGCGTTAGTTCAAATCTCATTACCATACATTTATGAAAATTTCATATGTTTATATGGACGCACTGAAGATGAAAAAATCAGTAAATTTATGCGCATGCATGTCTGGGAAAAATTATAAGCTCTTTCATAATTAGAAGATAAAGTCAATCATAATTTCAACTACACATTCACAATTACTAACCACTTTTTATCAACACATTTCGAGTGATTCATTTAGTCCTCTTCATAATAATCCCGTTATTATATCTCCCAAAAATTTTGGAGTTCAACAAAAATCATCTAAATGTCTGTTGTATATGAAAGAAGACAAAGTCTTTACACAGTAGAACTAAATAGAGCAAAGAACGTAATTGTATTTTTTGGTGTATTTTTTTCATCAATCAAATGGCCTTTATATGGCATTAACACAACAGATAAAAGCAAGAAAAGAGGAAACTGAATAACAAATCCTACAGAGTAGGTAATTAGCAAACAAACTAGCTAATGATGCTAAAGATTGGGTCAATATGTAAATTACTTATTCAACAATCCCTCCCTTAAACTCATGTTTATAACATCATTTATTTCTTCAACGTGCAAACTCCAAGCAACTTCCTTAGCTTTCGAAATGCATCCAATTTAATTGCTTTTGTAACCATATCAGCAACCTGATCCTCTCCTCTGCAGTAAGTAAGATCAATTGTTTCATCTCTTGTAAGATCTCACAAGAATTGATACCTTACATCAATATGTTTGCTTCTTCCCTTCTTGCTTGAAACAGAAAAACTCAAGGAGCTAATGTAGCCAAATTGCTTGACATGCACATGCTGTTGTTGCTACAAACTCTACTTCTGTAGTTGACAATGTTACAATGGCTTGCTTCCTTGAAGACCATGAGACTGCTCCTGTTCCTACCATAAAAACATAACCAGATGTGATTTTTCTATCATGTGGATCACCAGCATAGTCACTATCTGTATAGCCAAATAAATCTGATTTTTCACCTCTTTTATACAACAAACCATAAGCAGCAGTGCCTTTTAAGTATTTGAAAATTCTTTTTGCAGCCAGGAGATGCATCTCCTTTGGACACTCCATAAATCTGCTGATGAGACTAACAGTGTGCATTATATCAGGCATTGTTATAGTTAAATACATCAAGCCTCCTACGATTTTCTTGTAAGGAGTATTGTCAATCTCTCTTCCTTTGGGATCTTTTATGAGCTTCACATTTCCTTCTGCTGGTGTGCTAACAGGATTACAGTCTTTCATTCCAAACCTGTCAAGAATTTCTAGCACATACTTTATCTGAGAGATAAAAAATGCCAGCAATAGATTGAACCACCTCTATACCAAGAAAGTAATGCATCATGCCAAGATCAGACATATCAAATTCAACCATCATTGACTTCTTAAATTTCTCAAACATCACCTCATCATTTCCAGTGTAAATTAAGTCATCTACGTATAAGCAAACCATGAGCATCTTGCCATTATCCTCCCATTTCATGAAGAGTGTATGTTCATAAGGACATTTTTGAAATCCTTCCTTCAGAAAATAAGTTTCAATACGACTGTACCAAGCTCATGGGGCTTGTTTTAGCCCATATAAAGCGTTTTTTAGCTTAAGGACTTTATATTCTTCTCCAATCTTAACATAACCAGGGGTGATTAACAAATACCTGCTCTTCCAAGTCTCTGTGTAAAAAGGCTGATTTGAAATCCAGTTGAAAAATAGGCCAAAAATTTTGTGCAGCCATTGCAATCACCAATCTGATTGTGTTATGCCTTGCTTTGTAGTCGATGCCGAATTCTTGTTCGTAGCCTTTGGCAACCAAGCGCACCTTGTATTTATCAACTTCGCCATTTTCCTTCAGTTTTGTCTTGTAGACCCATCTTACACCAATGGTTTTCTGCTCTTCTGGAAGTTCAGTCAATGCCCAAGTATTATTTCTTTCAATGGTTCATCATCCATTGCCTTCCTCCATTTTGATTGTTTGACAGCTCCTTGAAAAATTATAGGATCACAATCTGAAAATAGAGCAAAGTGTGTAAGTGGGTTCTCAGATTGGTCAATCCCTGTTACCTCATAGTCAGCCATCCATGTGGGTCTCCTTAGAACCCGTTCTGATCTTTGTGCTTCTATGGGCTCTTCTGGGATAATTGTGGGTTGTGATTCTTGCTCCACAAGCTGCTGCCCTTCTTCTTCATCTTCTCCATAAAAGTGTGCAGGGCGTTGTTGTGATGGTATCTACTTCATCTTCTTTCCATGGCCACATTATATATCTTTTACCTCCATTAGAATATGGTGTTATTGGCCCGCAAAGATTAGAATGAAGTATTTCCAATGCTTTTTTTTGCTCTCCATGATTTGCCTTGTGGAAATGGATTACAGCGTTGGTTGCTAACAACACATTCTTCACAAACTTCCGAGGGAGTTGTAATTTGAGGAAGATCTGTTACCATATGCTTCTATTGAAGTGTTCTCAACCTACCGAAGTTCAGATGACCAAATCGATAATGACAAAGCCAAGCCACATCTTGTAATTTTGCTGTAAAGCATGATTGATGAGTATTATTGTGATAAATAGGAAACATTCTGTTTACAGTCATTGTGGCTTGAGCAATTAAACCCAAATTATCATCTCGAACTTTGCATACTCCATCTTTGATAGAAATCTCATAACCCTTTTTGATGCCGACATCACGATCTATTTTATAGTTGATTTTAATTAATTATGTTATTATTATTATTATTATTATTATTGGGCTTGTAGTATTGGGTTGACCCAAACCCGTCACTAGTAGATTTCATTTTTACTATTTATATGGTTTTTTCGTTGTAATTGCGACAGTTGATGAATATGATAAAATGAAATAGCTTTGCTTAGAGCAAACGTTTTCTCCCTATCCCTTTCCCCTGAATTTCTATTTCTTCTCCGATTTCTTTCCTGTTCTCTCCTGTTTCTCCCCCTCTTCTTCTTATTGTTTTCCTCCCATTGATCCTGCATCACTTTTCTTACAATTGACCAATGCGAAGGAGATTGGTTTTCAAATCTGGAACAAAAAGGACATTGGAAATTTTTTGAGTAGCATTTTCATTGGTTTGAAATGAAATAGCTTTGCTTGGAGCAAACATTTTCTCCCAACCCCTTTCCCCTGAATTTCTATTTCTTCTCCGGTTTCTCCCCCGTTCTCTCCGGTTTCCTCTCTTCTTCTTCTTGTTTTCCTCCCATTGATCCTGCATTTCTTTTCTTGCAATTGACCAATGCTAAGGAGATTGGTTTTCAAATCTGGAACAAAAAGGACATTGGAAATTTTTTGAGTAGCATTTTCATTGGTTTGAATAATTTTCTGTCCTTTCCCCATAACTGATACTTTAGAGTTGTCTCCAAACTTCATATTATCTTGGAATGATTCATCTAAAGTGGAAAAAATTGACTTGTCTCCACTCATGTGATTGCAGCAGCCAGTGTCAAGATACCATAAATTCTTGTTGGTTTCTTCCTTTGCATGACTAATCATCAATAAGCATTCTTCCTTTTCTGCAAAATTAGATCTCTCATCATGTCTTTGGGCCAATTAGTTCGGCATTCTGATTTATAATGGCCAAACCTATGACATTTGTAGCACTCAATATTAGACTTGTCTGCCGACTCATGTCTGAAAGTATTTGAGTGGTAGCCCCCACTTTCTCTTCCTCTTCCATGTTGTAATCTCTGCCTCTGCCTCTTCCTTGGTCTCCTCTACTGGGTGTCAAGTGATTTTTTGTTGAGGCATTCAATGCATGCTCCTCCTCCTCCTGTTGGGTAATTGTACGTTCATGAACCAACAAAGTACTCTATATTTCATCAATTGAAAGTGCAACAAAATTAAATTTTGGTGTCAGGGACCGAAGAATCTTCTCAACAATGGTGACATCCTCCGTCTTGTCGCCGTGGATTCGCATCTTGTTGACAACTGCCATCATCCGTGAGAAATATTCTATAACTGACTCCCCTGATTTCATTTGAAGCAATTCGAATCCAGAACAAAGTGCCTGAAGTTGCTGCCTCTTTGTCCTTGTTGACCATTGATACTTCTTGTTCATGGAATCCCAAATATGCTTGGAGGTATCTTTGCAAAGAATGGTCTCCAAGATTGAACGATCAATGGCTTGAAAGAGACAATTCTTTGCTTTGAGATCTTTCAACTTCAACCCTTCAATCTCCGTCCTTTGACCATATGTTACCACAACATCTGCTGTTATTTCTGCTATTCTGTTTACAACAACCGTCCAGTATTCTTTGGACCTCAAGAAGTTCTCCATGAGCATGCTCCATCAAAGCGTGGTATAGCTGGTTGCACAAAGTTGTCAGAAGCCATTGTTAACTTCAGCTGCAAAAAGTTAGGACTGAATGTTAGGAGGAAGGAATTATGATAGAAAGTAAAATCTGCATGCCCTTTTTTCGAGTTAGGTTGTGGAACAGATACTATTTCTTATAGTATGTGGAAAGAGTTGCTTCTGCAAGATTGAAATAAATCCTACCGGATTGGAATTATGATTAAAAGTAAAATCCGCAGGCCCCTTTTTCGGAGTTAGGTTGGGGAACAAATACTATTTCTTATATTATGTGGAGAGACTTACTTCTGTAAGATTGAAATAAATCCTACCGGATTGATTACTGCTGCTACAGATTTATGGGAAAGAGAGGTCTGGAAAAACCTTTTTATTTATTTTTTATTTTTTTAGTGTAGAAGGTTTTGAAGATAACTTGGCTTTGATACCCCTGTTGTATATGAAAGAAGACAGTCTTTATACGGTAGAACTAAAGAGAGCAAAGAACGTAATTGTATTTTTTGGTGTATTTTATTCATCAAGCAAATGGCCTTTATATAGGCATTAACACAATAGATGAAAGCAAGAAAAGACGAAACTGAATAACAAATCCTATAGAGTAGGAATTTAGCAAACAAACTAGCTAATGATGCTAAAGATTAGGTCAATATGTAAATTACTCATTCAACAATGTCCACACAAACACCACAATTTCATTTATTAGTCAGTGATGATTCCAAATAACAAAGTTATTAACATGAACTTTTCATAAGGGTTATGTAAATTTCAAGTCTTTATGAACGTATCATGATCAAGCAATATCTACATTCTTGGCTCCAATTTCATTTGGAATGCTCAGAATAGAGTGTGTTTTTTTTTGTTGAAAGAGAATTTAGACGATGTAATTTAAATAAGTAGGACTGTCCATTCATCTTCTGGAACAAATCACCTAACGATAAAGTAATAATCTATATGTATAATTTGCTTTGTTTGTAGATTGCACGATTATGCATGCATAAATTACCAGAAAGAAAGGTGACGCTGCCGGACCGTTGAGAAACGACGTCGTAGAAGCCTTCAAATCATTAAGACTTTGTAACCTCATCTGTCTTTACACTATTTGATTTCATAGCCACCGTCACCGATTATTTCCGACGGAAAAACTCATTTTCCACCGGGAAAGACGCACCGGAGGCGGAGAGAGCCATTATTATTGTCTGAGATCATTTGGCGGTGCCCACCTGTGTCGACGCCAATTATGGCATCGTAGTTTGGCCGGGAATTTGAATACCAGACAGAGAGTCAGTTAATGTTTCTTTGTTCAATCATCAATGTATTAACTATTAAGGGTCCGCTTGATTGCAAGGGTGGAAAATGGGTGGAAAGAAAATGAATTCCAGGGAAAATGATTGCCTAGAAAATATTTTA
>CAIGRK010305838.1:0-10509 GCA_903798315.1 Fraxinus greggii | reverse complement strand
AAAAACCTGATTTTTGTAATTCTAAACCTTGGAGCCTGATTTTTGATTTTGGGATAGATAAAGACTGAGTTGTGAATTTTTCCATTTCATAATTAAGATGTTAAGTTTCCCTAATTTCAAATTTAAGAAATTAAATTTCAAATTTCAAATCTCAGATTTTTTTAATTTTATTTATAAATTAATTAATTAAACATATATTTTATTAATTAAATATATTAATGTCATAATTCCATATAATTTGGTTACAAATTTCATATATTTGGTCACATATTATTCATTGGTCATAAATTACAAATTTTTTATGTCAGAGATTATTTTACGGTCATGATTAAAAAATTTTATAGGTCACAATTTATTTATCGGTCACAAATCATAAATTTATACGTCACAATTTATTCATAAGTCATAAATCTATCAAATTAAAAAGTCACCTATTATTCATTGGTCACAAATCACAAATTTTATATGTCACAAATTCTTTTACGGTTACGATTAAAAATTTTATAGATCACTTTATTTATCGATCACAAATCTATCAAATTAATAATTTATATATTATTTATTGATCACAAATCACAAATTTTATATGTCACAAATTTTTTTACGATCACAATTCAAAAAATTTATAGGTCACAATTTGTTCATCGTTCACAAATCAAAAATTGAAACGTCATGATTTATTTATAGGTCACAAATCACAAGTATTATATGTCACAACTTAGTGAACAGTCACAAATTATGAAATTATCACTCACAAATTAACAATTTTTAGATTACATTTTTTGTCACAATTTATCTTTTTTATTGGTCACAGATTAACCAATTTAATAGTCACAATCAACCAAATAATTTGTGACCACAATTAACACTTGTGACCATCACCGCACCACTCCCTTTGCAGCATCACTGCCACCGTCGTCGCCCGAACCACCACTACCACTGTCGTCGCCAGAACCACCACTACTACATCGCGACACCACCACCACCACCTTAAACAAATTAACATATCGCGAAAAACACTATCACATCATCGCACCGATTCACCACCATCTCGACAGACTCGTCGCCACCAACGTCATAACACCACCACCATCACCAAGATCCACCACCAAATAAAAAAAAAAAAACACAACCACCATTACATCCAACATAAGCTCCACCTCCAACAAAGTCACCGTCACCCAAACACCACCACCACAACCTCACCAGATCCAATCACAACCAAACATCACCAAAACCACCGCCACTAGAACAAGCACCACAACCACATATCATGACCACCTCAATAGATCCAATCGACTGAGAGCACCGCTGCACTGTCCAAAAATGGGATCTTGTCGACTGTAGCCATAGCAACATCATCGCGAAGACTGAGAACCACCAACAACATTAGTGTTGTCGAGCAACCTCACCAGATCCAACCACAACCACACATCACCAAAACCACTGCTGTTAGAACAACCACCACAACCACACATCACCACCACCTCGCCCGATCTAATCAACGGAGAGCACTGCGGCACTATCAACAAGCCATCTATGCTATCTCGAACACCACACTAGATTGCCCGCGGCGAACTCCCGATCGCCGCTGTGTGCGGCGAACTCAAGCGCCATTTAGCGACGAACGAGAGAGTGACAGAGAGAAGGAAGAAGAAATACAATGCGCCGTCTCGTGGAAGCTGGGCTGCTGACGGAGAGGGAGGAGTGTGGAGAGAAGGTAGAGAGCGTGACGAAGAGAAGAAGGTACAGAGAGTGACGGAGAGGAGAGAAGGAAAATTGGAATGAAATTGATTAGGGTTTAGATGAAAATTGTATAATTAATATTTATTATTTAAAAATAAAATATCTTATATTTGAAAAGTAAAACTTTTAATTTGATTTTTGAAATTGAATCTTCAAATTTCTGATTTTGTGTAACTTCCACTTAATTTTTTTTCCATTGAAATTTCCCCTTGTCTTTTCCACTGTTGCATTCTCTCTGTTTTGGGGTCTGCCCGATGGGGTTTTAATGAGAAAATGTCTTCAACGTGAAGTTATGAGGTACCATACTTTAAAGATTACAAAATTGTGAAAAATATAAACTTATCGAGATGCAAAGTTTTGCTTTGCACCTCCTATTTTGATTGTGTTTAGTATTTAGAATGGTACGCATATCTTTATATGATGGAAAAGAAGTAATTTTTGAAAAGTTTATTATGTTTTTAGTAAATTTTGATAAAAATTGATGAATGCGTGGTTGAAAAATTGTGGATTTCATGAAATATGTTGTTTAAAACTAATTGCTGACTTTAATTTGAAATTGATATCAATTTTTAATCTATACCGAACAAGGCTATGTGAGTAATTATCAGAAAATGGAAAAATAAAGTATTTTCAGTTTTTTTTTTTAAATTAAAAGTAGGTATATACCCTTATTATTTCAAAATTATTTATATGAAATAATTTAATTGTATTTTTTTTTTTAACGCAATCACATGGATATTATTATATAATGAAACATTGACACGGACAGACAACGATGAAACAAGAAATTTAAATGTTGAAACTACACTATAAAAAAAAACTAATAACTTCTATATTTCTATTTTCATTTCCTTGGGAAGAACAAAAAAATCTTTTCTCCAGCTAAGTCGATTCAAAAATTTAAGGAAAATAGAGGAAGAAAAAAAATATACTGGTATAAAAAAATAAACCTTTTCTTTTATAATTAAAATCTTGTCTATGAAAAAGACCAAACAAATTTTTATCGTCTTGTCTAGGAATATATTGCTTTTCATTTGCTCTCTATCCAATTCTAGCCACAAACCCTTTCGGATTATCCTTTTTTCAACTTCTAAGAAGCTAAAGCATCTTCCACTTGTCTCTTTTTCCCCAATAATAATAATAATCTGTAATCAATGTTCCAACCAATCAACTTTTAAAGGCCTCTAAAATATAATTTATCTTATTTTAAATTTTAATAAATATTTTTGCTTTCTTTCGTCTAGCCACTAGTCATAACTTCAGTACACAGATATAGATTCATTCTTCATACCTGATTCATCCTCACAAACCTTCGTGTGCTGGTTAGCAGTTAGTCTTTTTTGGTAAGACGGAATTAGACAAAGATGTTTGAAATATCATTGAAAAATGTCGGACTGTTTGTATCAATTTTTATTTATACAAATTAGACAAGGCAACTCGAACAACCATATTGTAATGAACTCGAGGATCCTATATTTTTAGTTTGCAATTTTTTTAGAGTAAGAGACATTGAAGGCCTTGAGATAGAGATATTGAAGGGGAAGATGTTACATGATGTTTTGAGTGGTTTCTACAAGCGTTCCTTCACACGGCAAGTGATCTCGCTCATAGTTGTGTGGTGCCAAATAAGATAATACATCTAAGTGTTAGTTTGGGATAACTTAAAAAGTTGAAGTTAAAGTCAATAATTAATTTTAACCATACATTAATACATACACATGACAATTTGTTATTCAATGCATAAGACAATAAAAAAAATATTACATTAATTCATCAAATAACAAACTGTCGTATATATACTACATAAGGCGACTACAAGTAGTCTTCACTATGAATAACATTACTCTAGTTTCACGCTTAGACAAAGCCTACTTTTTATTACATATCTAAGTTGACTTATTTTTCTTGTTCTTTCCGCTATACTTTCCAGCTCCATTGTGAAAATTAAATTTCCATTCATGTTTTCCAATTCGCAAGTTAGTGTAACAAAATTTTTTAAACGATTCTAACTTTAGAGGGGTACTTTACTCGATAATTTTCTGGCTAGTGATTGGGAAACTGCTACTATTTTTCTCCTTTGATGTAATTATATAAAACCAGATTAGGTTGTGGAAATCGGATTTGAACAGGGTGGAGAAGGATCCGGCTCATCTTTACTAAGAATTTCGTCCAGAGTAAGAACTGCCCCTAGCAATATTACTTGTTGACCCTAAAAAACGTACCAGTGATGTGACCAACAGATCTCAAGGCCTCTCATGTCCACGCAAGTCGGATTCCTGCACAATTGGACAAACCGTTAGTTATACGTGGTCTTCTCCAAGAGGGGTGGAGATGGCCGCGCATACTCGACGGTCAAGTCAGTTGGTGAAGTAATTTTTTGGTGTGGGAGATATTTAAACGTGAACCCCCATCATGAAAAAATGGGGTCGGCTTTGGGGTAAAATATTAAGTGTATGTGTAGTAAGAATATATCTTTGAGAATCTAAACTTGCATTACCTTTGAATGACGCTAAATGTGAATTTTTATACTTAGACAAAATGAATGGAGTCCATTGGATGATAGTGCATGTGGCCTCATCCAAACGACTCCCCTTTCTTTTCATATACATCAATCAATCACAGCCTTAAATGCTATTACCACTTTTGTGTCTATAAAGTTTAGTTTGTACTTTAGACTTGACCAAATAGGATGGCAGTGACGGCAGTGGCAGTGAGTTGTCTTGTCAACTCTCATAGTGTGAGATCCATGCAAGATCTCGTCACTGTCTCGTCCTAGGCCGGCTCTGTTCATGGGGTCTGTATGTAAAGGGGTCAATTCAGTTTTTCTATGTGGGGGAGATGGGTCGTTCGCATCTGAATTGGCTCTCATGCATGTAGCTGGGCTGCCCTAGGCCAATGTATATGGCATGGGCTCAGGACTGTTCGCCACGTAGGCTGATTGGGCCTCTTTATGGTCCTAGTTTTTCAGGGCCTAACATTACTATATGAAGATACTGATGCATTTTGGTCTTATAATATTCTGTTCATTGTCTCGTAGGATGTTTTTGAGTCTGCTTGTGATTTTGCACGATAATATGGTGGTTTGCTGTGGGAAAATTCTAAGAAGACGCGTATTGTGGTGAAAGCGGATATATATGCCCAAATGAAACAATTTCTTGGTCAACGAAGGGAATAGTCCATATGCAGAATTTCGATATGGAAAAAATGGTTTTATATTACAATGAGTAAGCTCTATTTTATCTAAAATTTGACAAGAACGCCCGTTGTTCTTTTTGGTTTCCACTATGAAAATTTTACAGAATTTTGATTTATGTTCTGTTGCTTCCTAGTAAATAGCATTATAATTTCATAAATGGCAAAAACATTCATGTTCTTCAGATGAAGTCAGTCCAATTATGAATTACCAATAGATTTCTATTATTTCTGTGTCTTATTAACATTGTTAGAATGCAAAGTAACCACACCGGTCACCTCTTTGGATCAATGCAAGCTCTTTTCATTTCCCAGTAAAGCGTTTCGTTATTGTTGTCATGGGGCTGTTCATTTGGCTATGTGGTATGAAAATTTTACAGCCCTGAACTAGAATATCAAAACAATTAATAAATAAAATTCCATTTAGTCTTCCTGCTGTACAGTCTTATCATTTACCAGAACAAAACTAAAATGTATCAGTACAGTAGATGCGAATCACATTTAAGAAGGGTTAAAAGAATGAGATAATTTAATCATATAAATTAATTGAAGAATTGTGAAGATCCTGCTGTCTCCCAGAGTTGAAACACAAATCCATGAATCCTGAAAAAATAAGATCAAATCATGTACACTGATTTCATCAACTTTTCCACATTCCAGAATAAATTTGGCAAATGAAAGAAATTTGAATAAGAAACAGGAAAAAAAAATTTAGAAAATATATTCATGCAACGAAGTTGTGTGGTGAAGTACCTCAAGACAAGATGACGAGTCCCAGATAAATAGCTCCACAAAGAAATATGAAAGATATCATTCCCCTGCAAGACAGGCTCGTCGATAAGAAGAAATCCTGAATATTCACATCTTTAACCGTAAAAATCGAAATCACTTAGCATTAAACTTACCAAATTACTCCCCATGCAGCACCATTACAAGGGCAGGGGCAAAGTTCTGCAAATTTCTCGGCATCACTAGAGTGAACCCTCCGAGATATCAAATCATCATATATATCTGCATCATAAGAAATTAGCATACTGCATTCTACCATGACAGTGGTTTTATTCGGTTATAATTGAAGTAGAGTTCTTACCGTAGACTGAGAACAAACTATTCATAACTCCTGAAGATCAGAGGAACACGCATAAGCAATGAGAAGTTCTGGAAATAACAAAATATCAGGATAAAGCCCATACCAATGAAGAGAATAATATAGCGGAGAATGCGAACTTTAGTCATCTCTTGTAGAACCCATATAATGCCAATAAAAATAATAAATCCTAGCAAGAAGGAAAATAAATATCAATATCTTGGGTAAAATGGAGTTACGATGCTTATGATTGACTTAACTCACCAATGCAAAGCCCCCGTAGCGTCCACTGCTCAACATTCGAGAAATCAGTAAGATCCAGTCTAGTCCATTACAAATTTGAAATAACTATGCATTGTGTGAAATTGGGTATTTGACTATTTAGCAGGAATTATTTACTGAGCTTACATTTTTAGCAATGCATAGCACAATAAGAAGAGAGAGAATAAGACATCCAGCAGCAATCCTTGCAGTGAGAAGATTTGTTGATGCAAGGATGAGAACCATACCCCAAAATGATGAACCAAGATCTAAGAAAATGGAGAAAGGAGAACGACTAGTTAACACAACCAGATGATAGAGCGAAAGAAGATGGTGAATGAAGAAGCTAACCAAATTTAACTAATAGATCTATGATGAACTAGTCTATATGGATATATAAATCATTCAGATTACAGAAGGGTGAAAATTAAGTAGAAAAGAGTATTACATCCAGCCGGCAAAATCAGCCAATACACACCACCGCGTGTTTGCGTCACCCCACCTTCATTTGCATGGACTTGGATACCCTCCACCTGCATGTATGAGATGATACTAATAACTTGTACCTTAGCCTAAACAAGAATTGCCGTCAAATAGAAAAAAAAAAATAGTAGACAGATTTGGGTATTGATAAAAAACAACTAAACTTTTAAGTATTATTGTGAATATAACATAAAGATATATAAAGAACTTATAATTACATATCTAATAGAAGTCTTTTCTGTGTGTAATGGAAAGCAACGAGCATCTTCAATCATAACTGCTTAGTAACGGGATAGGAGAGATCGAATCAACAACAGATAACAAGCCAAATTCTCGGATATAAAAGTTCGCAATTAGCGTGTTGAACAAAGATTACAGAAAGGTGTAGAATGAATAATGCCAACATTATATTCTGTATCATATGATACAGATTCGTCTTTTAGAAGTTATAAATTTATGACCATAATTAAGTACCATTGTGACATAGATTATATGTTACTTGAAAGGACGTCCCTGTGTTTATGTAGCAACAATTCTGGAAATATAGATATGCTTCTCCCTCAATAGAATCATAGAGTTTATCCATTGAGTCTCTGCAGTAACTACAAGCATGCTAGCTACCTTTCTCCTACAATTCTCTTTCGACTTCAATGTGCTGAATTGAGGTTCTACCTCTATGCATAGAAACGCTATGGAGAAAGAGATTTTACCTCACCACAAGTGAGCTTACAAGCAATTGCATGACTTGCTTCATGAAGAAATACGGTGACGAGCTTAAAAGGTGTCAGTAAAAATGTCCTCCATAACTGTTATGAGCATAGTAGAAATAAATGTTATTATGTTAGTATCAGGAATCTCATCAAAGAACTGAAGTAAAAAATGGCTTACACAAATATACCCAATAAAGAAGACCAAAATAAAATTTCTATGGAGAGCTCTTTTGGTCGCTCAAAACATCCTACGACATGCTTAAAATTGAACGGAAACATCTAATCAAGAATAACATGGAAAATTGATTGCTAAATGGCGGTAATTGTCAACTCAAAAGTATGTCTTTACCAATGTCTATAATATAGAATAACATGGAAAACTGATTGCTCAACTTAGGTAATTGCTTAATGTGGCGGCATTAATTGTGAAAAAATTAACAGCCCTTCACGTAGCACATTTTGAGCCCCCCTTCATCTGGATTGCGGCCGTGCTAAGTCAAAAATAAGTTTTCAAGCCAGCCTGGATTATATTACGACCTCTAAAATTTAGTCCAGACATGGCTCGATTTCTCAACAAACTACGAGATTCAAGCTTGAATAGCTTTAGTAACTTGCCAATATTTTCTTGTCCATTAAATTATCAACCAGATCTTGATCTAGCTTGAGAAGTCGACAAAGTCTAACTATAGAAACTAATTCTTAAATGATATTCAATTGGGCATGTAGGATTTCTGAGATTATTGACAATACAGTTCTTTCCGAAAACTAACAACTAAATTCTTCAGCAACCTTGACTCGTAAATTATAAATTACATTCCTCCAATTGACTCCGGATCAGGAAACACAACAATGGGATGTATTTACAGAGATTTTATCAATTTATTATCCCTTGGTTCTTCAGATCATGTAACAAGTGATTAGGAAATCCCATAAAACGAAAAGGGAAAGAAAAATTAAACAAATTGAAAAGGGAGCAACATCATAACTTCATAATTTTTGAAATTTATGCTTGACAGAAATAAAAACAATAAATCCGTAAAAAAGGATTATACATTCAAAAAGCACTGTACTTTGAATCTACCCAAAAGTAACATGATAAAAATAAAAGTTACTAGAAAGGACAACAACATTAAAAAAAAAAAAAACAACAACAACTTACAGCGAGAATGACGACAGTGAAGACACCAATTGTTGCAAGAAAAACTCTTTGATCATGCTGGCAACAATTCTTCAACTCCCAGTTCGGATTCATGCCTTTCTCTCTCTTTTTCCTTCTCTAGTTGAAAATAAACGATAAAAAATAAAATAAAAATTCAATTGGCTGGGGAAGGAGAAGAGAGAGAGATGAGGTGGAAAAATCAAGAACCCAATTGGAGGAGACAGAGGGGAAAAGGAAGGACAGTTATAGTTTTGGAAACATTGCAGCCGAGGTACCAAACCTTTCAATTAGTTGCAGAAATTGTCTAAACTTTTCATTTATACCTCCCACAGTACCAAACATTTAAAACAATCGCAGCCCAAGTCCAAAATAACGGTTTCCGTTAGTTTGATCCCAAAAACCGTCAATTGACCCAAAATTTAAAAATCTAATAATTTTCTCCAAATAAGATAAGGACATTTTGGACATAATACATTTCCCTATTATATCAAAAATTTGAAAAACAAAAAACAAAACCATAACCCCCCATCCCCATCCCCATCTCCTTCTTCCCCAACCCCAACACCCCAAAAACAAAACCACCACCTCCCAGCAGTCGGCCGCCACATCCTGCACCACAACCTCAACATCACCCAATGTTGCCTCAAAATCCAGAACCACCACCACCACCTTAAAAGCAGCAGCTCCCTTAATCAGCAACCTCTCATCACCATCACAACAATAACCTATCAAATTAGCCAGCCTCCGGTGCCTAAATTTCCCTACTCCCCATGCCTCCTACAACCAAAAAATAAAAGTAAAAAAAATCATAGAGCTGAATTATTTTTATCAGACACAAAGCCCTCGAAGTATCAAAAACTATATCATGAATATATACACATATATACTGCAGTAGTGATAATATAATATCGCAAACTGTTTAGGGTCTGACAAGGATAACTAGGGGAACTTCTTGACGGCGATCCATCGACAGTTCTGGAGGCGACCTTTATAAACAATATTTGGAGCCTTTTCGCCGCTTTCAGAGACAATAAATTCAGGGCTGAAGTTATTAGTGGCTGTTTTAAGGTCGAAAAGTGAGAACTCCGAGAAAGACGAGACTCCGATGGCTTCTGTTCCGAGATCAGGTGGAGCACTGGTGGAGATCGATGGTGATCGGGGCAGGGAGGGAGTTTGGTCCGTCTTTTCTTTTTCTGGGCGTGTCTAGGTGGGTGAAAATTTTGGGGAAGAAGCAAATGGGGGTGGTTTTTTTTTATTTTTTTATTTGATAGGGAAATGTATTATGTCCAAAACGCCCTTATATTATTTGAAGAAAATTATTAGATTTTTAATTTCTGGGTCAATTGACGGTTTTTGGGGTCAAACTAACGGAAACTGTTATTTTGGATTTGGACAACGATTTTTTTAAAGGTTTGGTACTGTGGGTGGCACAAATGAAAGATTTGGACAAAATCTGCAACTAACTGAAATGTTTGGTACCCGGCTGCAATTTTCCCAATATTTTTTGAAAGTTTAAGTTTGAAATTGTCTGAGGAAGGACACAAATATAATTAATTAATGTGGAAATTACAATTAACAAAAGAGATGGTGCGAAGTTTCCTCGCTGACCAACTAAGTTTTTGTCGTTTTCGACATGGACTTGGTCTCTTGGGTTGGGCTTATGTGTCAATAATGGGCTACTATAAACTTACATTTATGGTTGGGCCTCCATTAGATATCCAACTCTGTAACGCAAAGACCAAAAGCCCAATTTTTGTATGTGGATAAATTAAAGGAACATTACATAACTCCTAATTTTAAAGATCACATTTCATAAATAACGAACTCATTAAAATATTTCAAAAATTAGATGATAAATAAATTTATTAAAT
>CAIGRK010305795.1:0-11919 GCA_903798315.1 Fraxinus greggii | reverse complement strand
TAATAGATTGATGAAAAATGTATGGTTAAAAAAGAAGGAAAATTTATTGATGTGATGAAAAATATTATTTTATTAAAAATGCGTGGTTGAAAATGAGTAGAAGAATGCGAATAAAAATTTTAATGTGACTCAAACAGGGGATAAAAGTTAAATTATTTTTGTAAATAAATACCGATGAAACATGATCTAAACAAATTTTTTTTTTTTGTCTTGTATTAATAGCCCGTTTGTCGTGATTTTTTATTTTTATTTTGCTTACTATAAAAAAGTTTTTTGAGGAATTTATTTACTTTAATTTTTATTTGAAAATAAAATTTTAAAAGAGTTATTTATTTCAAAAGTTAGTCAAACGACATTCTTTAAAAAATTCTTCTAATTAGAAGAAACTATTTCATAAAATTAGTCAAACGATCCAAAAATAATTTTTGAATCTCAAAAACTCATTTTGACTTTTTAAAAGTTATACCAAACGAACAATAACTTGTTACCTACCTTTACTTTGTGTTAGTAATCTTAGGATAATTCAATCTTTTTTATTAACATTTTTTTATCAAAGGTCAATAACATTTATGCATTGTCACATTTATATTATTAACAATTTTTAACATTTCGTTAATTAATAAACCTTATCTTTAATCACAACTTTCATCCAAAAATATTTCCACATGCTTTAGAACGGAGGACCATTTTTAATTTTAATTTATATTTTTTTCATCTTATTTAAAATACAAGGGACAATACCCCATCTGAACGAAAATTTAGACAAAAACTGTCATCAAAGATTACTTGTGTTAACTTGGGAATGAGAATTCGATGAAAAAAAATCGTAAAACTTCATGCTATTAAAATATGGTACAATTATTAAAAAATGTGATGTGAATATAGTCGCAATCTTATTGGCTACTGTACAATATTGTGCAAAGCCACATTATGAAACATTAAATGTATGAGATACGATCAAATAGTACAATGAACAAATTTTATATTGTTTCATCAAAATAGTATGCAATACTACCCAAACATGCATCGTATTGAACAAGATAATATGATGAACAAAAAAGAGAAATTAGCTTATTTTTATATCATTACACTTGATCAATGTTACCAAACATGTCATAAATGTGTCGGATGTATTTTGACTGTAGGAGGGAATCTCATCTTGTAAGCTACGGTATCCACGTAAATTACTATGTGAGAAAATTAAAAAGAGAAAAACGAATGAAGAATCAGTCTATTAAGGTCTGAGCATCAAAAAATTTGTATTCCTCACAGAAAATAGAATCCTCAATTTGATGAACTTCATCAAACGATGAGACAACAAAAACAGAGCTATACATGTCTAGTAACAAGTTGCTAATTTGGTAACTAAACATTTGCAGTTGATGGTGAGCTGGTTCTTCCTATTCTACGCTTTGAGCAGCCACTAACAATTTAGAATCTCCAAGTTACTGTTGTGGCCATCCATACTGCTGGTTCCGGTTACTGCTTACAGGATTCTGGCCTCGGCCACCAGCTCCATATTGTCCACTCGGGGGATAATTCGGAGCTCCATATCCACCAGAAGCTCCTCGAGGACCATTTGAAGCACCCGGATACGGTGCTCCTCGACCCTGAGGTGGATACTGTCCGCTATTATAACCCCCAGTTTGACCCCCACGATCTTGATAATACCCACCCGGGTTCCCACTTGGAGGGTATCTATTAGGCCCTCCAGGTGGACCATGAGGCTTTCCATACTGATGATGACTAGGAGCCGTAGGCAGCGAAGGCTGCAAGTTGTTCATTGGATGATTAGGTCCCGTCCAATGTTGAGGATGAGATTGCCCAGATTGTTGGATAGGAGGCAAGCGAGAATGCTGCTGTGGATGCTGCAACTTCTGTCTTTTTGCCATTTCTTCATTTTGCCGCTGTTGCTGTCTTTTCTTCTTTGTTTGAAACTCGTGGGAGGATTCATACTTTGGCAAACTGTGCATTCGAGGAACAGTTGGTCATGTGACTGAAGAAAAAATATCTAGCAAATTTCACGCTAATACAACAATAGCTGTATTTGGGAGTTTTCACTAAAAACAATATGCATGTGAAGACAAAAGAAATAACCAAACTCCAAAGGCTAACCAAACGGACGATTGAAACGAAAATGACATCTACCCTTGACTATCGGATTTAAAGAAACAACTAGGGATATTATTATTACACGTACCTTTTCGGATCGCAAGGCAAGGGATCAGTCCAGAAATATTCAGCATCCAGAGCATCCTTCGCAGATATTCTCTTCACAAAAAATTGAAAGCAGTTAAATTACAGACAAATGTTTTTAAAAGAACATTTGCTCATTCACTTTTCTCATAGTAATTGAATGGAATGATAGGAAAATAGAAGCTACACGAAATGATAAATCTTTGAAGTTCATTGGAAGCAGAGAGAAAATTAATGAAAGAAAATTAATGAACAAGAATTTAAATAACAGGTGGATAAACGTAACCATTTGTATTGCCAACTTTTGCACGTTAAGATGAGTTAGAAAATAATACAAGCAACTGATGCTTCAAAATCCTTCAGCGGTTCTCTACGTAGTTAAATAATTTATAAGTGATAGCCAACTTGATTCTTCGATCTCTTGAGGCACAAGAAAATTCCTTTAGTTGATAACAATCCAAAATGAATACGCTAATATTAAGTTCATATGAAATTACAGGGGTTTTTGAATAAAAACTAACAGAACATGATTAAGCAAACTTACGGAGCAACCATTTTCATGTATGCTCTGCTAATGACAAACTTGCTCTATATGTAGCCATATTGTATGTTCAGGCCACGGGCTATTAAGTCTCTCCCTTTACAACCACATTCCCAAAAAATGTCTCTTTTCTTCCTCTACCCTTAGCTTTACTGATTATCACAGCACTCTTACTTGATAGGACAATCAATAATATTTCACATACATATTAAATATCTTAACTTCTTGTAGAGACAATTACAAAGACATTCATGAGGTAATATTCCAGACAATCATGAGGTAACTGAATAGTACAATGACTCCCCCTCTCGTTTCAAATTATATAGATGTCCCTTGATGTGTGCCTCGCACAAGTCTATTTTTAAGGCCTTTTCCAGAAAAGAAAATTGTTTAATACCTGAAGTGCCTGACAATAAAAGATAAAAAATCAAGTGCTTCCTTCAGCATAGCAAACACCGCGTACCTACCACTATGCATATAAAAAAATAAAGCATGTACAATGTCCATATCTATACCAAGCATAATCCCACTATGTCTCTTAATTTCATTCAAGTGGTTATTCCATAACTGAGGCAAATTATTCAGTTAACATGGTAATTAGAACAGTCAATATAATAGCAGCAGCTGCAGTAGCAAGAAATGTGTACCTAACTGGAGAGATCAGATTTCAGGACATGAGAATTCATATCGGATAAGAGAGATACCTGAGATGGATCAAGGGCCAGCATTTTCTCTAATAATTCCAGAGCATTGCGGTCAAAACTGCATAGCAAATAAATAATCAGCATATCAACATCAAGCATTACAGAAATTGCATTACCACATACTAAGGGTCTGTTTGACAAAGGTTTCTACAAAAGTTTTAGCATTTTTTCATAAAAATTGATGAAATATATAATTAAAAAGTTGTAAGTCCCATAAAATGTGTAGTTAAAATGAAGTTTGATCAGTTGAAAAGTTGGATAAAATTTTAACGAAGTTTTATCAAACAAGAACTAGAATTCCATAACTTCAGTTCCAGACGCTTAACTGTCTAAAGACTTCACGGACTCGTCTCTTCAAAGGTCGTGCTGGCTTGAATTTGTTATACCAGGGGATCTTGGAAACACCAGGCCAATTAATCTCATCAGGAGTTCCACAAAGCTCAAATATCCTATTCAATTGTTCAGGCTTGAAAATGGGGAAAGGGGGAAAAAAAAAAGCAAGGTTATTCTTAATAGAACTTTGGAAGGTACAAAAGGAAGTGGGGAATGATGAACAATTATAAATGTCCACCGACAATTTTCTAATTTAACTTCCACAATTTTGAAAAATTACTCTGGCCAGAACATTTACCTATAGAATTAAGATTACATGATATATCTGCTCAACTTAACACTTCAAGTAGACGAATTCTCTTTCACTAGTAAGAAGCTCCAATCAAATAGCATACAGACATTTATCATGGGTACACAAAAATCTCTTCAAAAAATCTCTTCAGTCGGCAGCAAATGAAATGAGTGGAGAACATCGTCAATAGGTCCAAAAACTAAATAATGAAGGCCTAGCACGAGGTTGCACAATTCTGGAAACAGTCTCATAGAAAAAATGTTTACTCTGTTCTTATCAGCATATTTATCCACAACACTGACTAGTTTTAAAACCGAGCATTCGTACCTTTGGGAGAGTGAATGGAGCAATAGACTATCACTTCTTTTTAGATATTCTATGCCTTCTTGTTCTTTTCCTTATATATAACAGCATGAAATCGCTGGTTGAACGCTAAGAAGCACACATATACTTGTAAACTTATTGCCTACCCATATTCGATACATAACCAAGCTTCGATACGCTTAGAAACACTCTAATACGTACCGGATACATGTTTTTTTAATTATTTTATATTTTTAAAATTTTTGATACATATCGAACACCTCAGGATACGTGAAGAGCTCATTGATTTTAAACTCTTTTAAAACTCATTATATTATTATTGGCGATAGATGTCAGTTTGTTTACTTAATAAACAACTGTTGTTGTTATCAATTATTGAAAATAGATAATATTTATTAAATAACAACGAGAGCCCACTCTTTTGTTTACTCTACGAGAGAAGAAATAAAATAACTCCACAATGAGCTGAAGAAATATTTTCATTCACAACAATGTGCGTCTTTGATAATTTTATTAAGAAAAATAATTATTTATTCAAAAGGAGAATCTAAAATGTGGAACATTATCAGATACTCATTTGATACTCTTGAAGATTTGGGCTGCTTGAGATTGCTAATCTATTATTAGATGAGCCACAATTGGAGAGTAATTTTTTAATGATAATGAAAACGCTGATATTGAAGAAAATGAAGTTAGGATAATTAAGGATTAAGATAAAATATTTTAGTATTTTATTTTATTTGTATAGGAGGGCAGAAAATTGGATTAAAAACCAAAAAGTTAAAACTGAACACATAGAAGGTTTAAATAAAATTTACCGCCCTATTTGAGCCACACTATTCTCCCAAGAATGCATTTTAAATAGTGTTTTGATGGAAAATATGTGATTAAAAAATAAGAAAATTTTTTGAATTTGCATGTAATATTATTTTATTGAAGAATGTGTGGTAGAAAGTGAGAGAAAAATGAATTTTAGAAGAATGTGTATATCAAACATGGTGTACACGTGACTTCATAATGAAGCCAGCAAGAGGGCAGAGAATTTGGTATTACACATTCCAAAATTTCTAAAACTTCATAAATCTACTAAACTGATTATGAAATCACTGAGAGTTTGAGCGGAAAAGCTGTTGCTGGATTTATTCTGTACTGAATGGTTTTATTCTCCTCCTACAGATAGTGTTTGGAATTTGAACACTATTAGAGATTCAAAGTCAATAGATGGTCTAGCTTATGTACAGTCAGAATCTCGACTGCAAAAAAACAAACTAACATGCTGCCATGGGATTCTGTGCTCGTTATTGGATGATTTTTTTGATAGCTAGAAACCATCTTAGTCGAAGCTGGGAGAGAAGCAATGAGTGCAGCAAAGTATCTTATCTTCCTCCTATGGCCCTAAGAAGGAAAAACTGAGCAAGAATAATTTCCAATCTTTAGGTTCCCACCGTCTCTATAGTCTGGCATGTATTATCTAATTGCTTAGGTAAAAATTTGAATGATCTAACATAAAAACCAATTATAAACACAATAAATCTCACACAGTGGGCAAACAAATCAAGAACTGGAACCCACATGTATCTTCCTGCACATCCTTAACCACATTTTCAGTCCTTTCTCTATACTACATTCAAATGTTTCATAAAGAAATCACAAAAAGCTATCTAATGGCAGCAGTTCAAGAAATGAATGCTATAGCACACACCCATCCACTCATACCAACAACAACAATAGCAGGAGATACCAATTATGAATTCATGTACAGAGTCTAATACTGTAGCTATTTGACTTCTTACCAAAAAATAAAAATTAAATATATGCAGCAGAGTCCTAACCTCATTTTTTCCAGGTAAGATTGGTTTCCCATTCAACAGTTCAGCAAAGATGCAACCGACAGACCACATGTCAACAGCTGGACCATATTTTGTAGCTCCAAGAAGCAACTCTGGAGGCCTGGGTGATCAATGGTTTGAAATAGAGACACGATCTCAAAGATCGCCATTCGAAGGAAATATAAACTAGGGTATGAAGTATATGAAGAGTTTCTTGTCTGGTAATCCTGCGAAGAAAGGGAAGGATGGATAAAAATTTTACCTGTACCACAAAGTAATGACGCGATTGGTAAGATTAGCATTGTGGTCACTCGAAAATGATCTTGCTAGCCCAAAATCTGCAAGCTTCAGATTTCCTTCGTTGTCTATGAGAAGATTGGAGCCTGCAAAATGCTAACTCGAAGATTAGCTTCACTTCCACAGAGTAAAAATTGAATAAGCAGGAAATGGAACCAAAATAACCTTTGATGTCCCTGTGAAGCACTTGATTGACATGACAGTAATGAAGACCAGTAAGCAGTTGCTTCATATAACACTGTAAAGTTATAATTTTAGCAAACCTTTTCGGGGTTGATACTGAATATGATTAAACTTTGACATATGCATATGTAGGGTAAGCTTACAGTACTTTAATCTGTGGAATCGTAAATCTCAATCCAGGACGATCAGCAAGGCCAGTCAAATCATGGTCCATATACTCAAAAACCATGTAAATGTTGCCCTTGTACTTATTACCATCTGTACTCCCAAAGATATTGTAACCAATGAATGCAACGTCATCATAATGCGCAGGGAAAAAGAGACTACAGATGCAAGAGCGAAGAATTTTGCAAGTTACCTGGCTTTCCTTGATCCTCTGCTTCAGGTCCTTGATGACATATGTAGAGTACATTAGAAGTGTGAAAAGATATATCAAATCAATGATAACAAACAAGCTCGCGGGAAATGACATCTTTCAATGTTGGGTTAACATAGTACCAGGAGATGTCACTATCTCTTTCAACTTGATAACATTCTCATGCTGCAGCTTCTTTAGAATTTTAATTTCTCGGATTGCAGTTATAGGGAACTGCAGTAAAAAGCAATGTTCCTCAGACTTTTTATTATAAAAGATGTGCCACTTATGCGAAAAGGAGCTGTTTGCAGTTCAGACTGCATGTAAAAATCCTTGTTATTACAAATGATCACTGAGGAAAAAAATTACCCCTTCTTTTTCATTATCCATGCGTATCTTTTTTAAAGCAACAATTTCTCCGGTTCCCTTTTCTCTGGCCATGTAAACTTGACTGCAAAAAAAAAAAAAAGTTGAAAATAAAACAAAAGCAAGCATATCAGCAAAGAAACCAGAGATATTCTCATTATTGGAACTTCTTCTATAGTCAATCTCCATGTACAATAAGTTCGAAATAGAATATAATTTTCCTATTTCTCAAGATAGAGAAGCACATAATTCCAATTTTCCTACAGATTATCCTGTGAGGTATTTGGCATTTAATTCAGCTCAAATATCTCACTTGCAAGAAGACTCTTTTTGTCTCGGAAATTTGTCCTTGCTCCTTAATAAAGTATGAGCTAGAATACTTTCTAGTTTGTTATTGAAATTTGTACGTAATTGATTGAATCACTAATTATAAACTTATTCTGGATGCTTTATCCACATTTAATGTATGTGTTTTCATACTGTAAGTACATGCCATTGTTTTCCTTGCACTTAAAGCCCACTGCAGTCCTAAGACATCCTATTTTGTGAATAAGAGAAGTAAATACTACAAAATCAAATGGATGTGTGAACAATATGCATGGACACTCATGAAAATGTAGGAGTATCACGGACTACTTGCCAACAACCAAGTTAAAGAATTAAAAAAATACACAAATCTTCATCTCTGGGATTACAGAGACGAGAAAGCTTTCAATTGCCGCATTCCACAAACCCAATAAATTCTTATTGCTTTACAGGCGGCATCTTTTGTGATTATTATTCTCAAAGATCTTTGCAAAATATCTCCCAATCTACTAATTAATTTACCAAAGGGAATAACCAACTCAACTGTAATGTTCAACCTATAAACCATTCACGTAGAAACAAATCCTTTTAAATTTCCACACCCGAAAGGCAACAAGTATAATTGCGAAAAGTCAGCAAGACGTTTAACAAGGTACCAACCCTAATAAAACCAGAGCAGCACAGTTAACTTTTATGATTATTTTCACACTGTAATATTTAGGACAAGTCATTAACTTACCAACTATCATGACAACATTAAACCTAAATTACACAATGAAACTAATTCGTCAACAAAAAGAAAAATATAACTTTAGTTTTCGAATTACAAATTGAAAACCAATTCATCGAATTATGGAGCCGTTCCTTCCCTTCCCTTCCCTTCCCTTCTATTTATTACTCTCAAACGAATGCAACATTTAAGATAAAATATAAAGATTCAAACAGCTGTTGTAAGCCACTATAACATAGAAATCAGAAAAAGATAAATTTTCAAACATTACACACACACACAAAAAAACAATACACTACCCAGTACGCGGATAAATAAAATTAGCAACGCCAGATTAAACAAGCTTTGTAAACTTTCATAATAAACGAATTAAGCAAATAACAAAATAATTCGCCTTTTTCCTATTAGTTAACTCGAAAACAAACTCTTACCCATAGGTTCCTTCACCAATCTGCTCTAATTTCTCGAAGCATTCCACGCTTCGCGAACCCCAAGACGGCGACTCCTCCACATTCAGTAAATTATTTGTCGCCGCCGCCATTAATAAGTATATAAGCTCTATTATAAGAAAATTGAAAATCAATTTATGGGTTAGAAATGGATTAAGAAAAGGAATTGCAATAAAATTCAGAAGTGAAGATTGCGGGCAGTAAGTGTGCGGTCGGAGGCGGCAGGGATACTACGCGTAGGATTATTTACTCGAGGAAATTTGTCAACAAGGAAAGGAATTTTCAATAATTTAAAAATTCTCAACTCCTCCTTTATGCATTAGGTGGAATAAATGCTACATATAAATGTTTACTATTACTATTATTTTTTATTTTTAATCAAGTAACCTTGCTTCCTTTTGAAATCATTAACCTACTTGAACATTAGAAAATCGAAAGGAAAAAAAAAAATGAAAAACATAGCCTCTTTTCTCTTGTATATTCAAATTAGGGTGAGCATTTAACTGAAATTTGTAGGTTCCAATCCAATCAATCCAATTCAAATAAATAATTAAATTAATTAAAATATGAATCAGGTTGAGAATCAATCAGGTACGACGGTTCTTTGTTATAAATCAAAAGTGTGCATACGCACCTAACATTAAAAATGAAATTGTTCCTTTTACAAGTTTTTATTTTAATAATTTATTTCCTCTGACCCGATCGAATCCAGAGCAAACAATGGAATTGAAAGAAAAGTCGACAATGTTGATTGTTATGGTATTTTCAAAGTAACAACTCTATGATATTTTTAGCATTTGTAGAATCTAGTACTTCTTTATTATTAATAAATAATTTTCGATTTGTTTTTGAGTATGTAATTTGATCTTTATGTTTTGCTTAGATATTTGATGTTATTTGATGATATACTTGTAATTAATTAAGAAAATATTGGAATATGTATTTGATGACAATTTTATTTCTTTTATTTTTGTTAACTATTGGAAAGATAATTTACATAGTCAACTCATGATTTTTAAAACAAATATTGTCGGTGGAAATGAACTCAAACCATTACGGACGATTCGAGTTCGAATTTGATTCCCTTATGTAATTGTGTAGACTAAAATAATTTTATTAGTAAAATACGGAAGTGTAATATATAGTTGGAGTATTGAAAATATCTGGACCGACCCACCCGACGTCCAAGCCTCATTGAAATTCTGCTTGTGTTCAATCACCACAAATCAACGAGATTTATTACTGCGTTGACGACAACTCTAAATTTTATTATGTTTATTCATTTCGAAACAAAAAAAGAAGGTGACAATAGGCTATTCTCACGCCAAACGATAATTCTAAATTTCGTTAACTTTAACAATCCCGTAAGTAGACAAATCAGCTTAGCATGAGAGAGACAAGAAAGAATACTGTCTTCATTATACTGGTCCAGGTGACATGGGCTCCAATCGACAACATTTATTACCACAAAAGACATCGAATCTACATTTTGTTATGTTTAAAGGTCACATAAGCTAACAAACAGACTTAACATGTAATAAACAAGAAAGGATAATTATATTCAGCGTTAGTAGATCGATTCATGTGAAAATGAGCTCCAATCGACAATATTTTGTACAACGCGAGAAATCAACTATACATTCTATTATTTATAAAAGTCACATAAGTTGACAGCCCGACTTCATATGGGATGATTAAGAAAGCATAATGTTATTTATCATTGGAAACCCGGTCTAGGTGATGTAGGCTCCAATCAACAACATCAACAACATTTATTGCCACACTAGGTGTCAACTACGTTTCATTATGTTCAACAGCCACACAAGCAAAAAAAGACTTAACACGGGACAAACAAGACAAAATAATATTATTCATCATTAGTAGATCGGTCTAGGTGACAATGAGCTTCAATCAACAATAATATAGCCGATTAATCTTATATAGCACTATTGGTACTAAAACTAGGATAGGTACAATTAAATGAGTCTCATAACTTCAAGTTTAATTAAACTTATAATTTAATATCATATATATGTCACATAGGGCATTGTAGTACCAGTGATGCTATATCGCATTATTTTTTATAACCGTAATATGTGTTAACGCTACAATATCATTAGGTTTAATAGTCACGTAACCAGGCAAACCGACTTAATATGTAACAGACAAGAAAAATAATGTTATTCATCATTTGTAAACTAGTATAATTGCCATTGAGCTCCAATTAACGACATTTATTACACGACATACATCAAATCTATATCACATTATGTTTACCCGTCACATGAGCATAAGTAGAGAAACTGACTTAAAATGGGACAAACAAGAAAGAATATTCATTATTGGTAGACCAGTTTAGCTGGAAATATGCTCTCTTATTCATTGTCCAATGAAGTTGTGATACATTTTAATATATTAGATAATGATTCAGGGGCCACNTTTATTACACGACATACATCAAATCTATATCACATTATGTTTACCCGTCACATGAGCATAAGTAGAGAAACTGACTTAAAATGGGACAAACAAGAAAGAATATTCATTATTGGTAGACCAGTTTAGCTGGAAATATGCTCTCTTATTCATTGTCCAATGAAGTTGTGATACATTTTAATATATTAGATAATGATTCAGGGGCCACCAGCTCTCAATGATCTCTCTACTAATGATGAATAGCACTACTCAACAAGAAAACTGAGCAACAAAGTTGGTAAAATTCTGATCGCGTGGAGAATGCAAATGGGATCATTAAACTTAGAGTTTGAATTTGACAAGTAGCTCTACGTGAAGAGAGTCAAGTTGAAGAACATTTGAGACGGTCAAGTAACGTGACTTTTGATTTATTTATTTATTTAATATTTACATTAATCTTTTAATTACATTTAAGTCTAAAATTTTCGGTCCGTTAAAGCGAAGGAATCTTTTACATTAAGAGAAGTGGAAATTGCATGGAAGCAGACCTTTTCTTTTCGTTTTTAAAAAGTCAAGTTTTCAAGTTTTTTTTTCATTTC
>CAIGRK010305655.1:0-13196 GCA_903798315.1 Fraxinus greggii | reverse complement strand
AAGTTTGAAATACTAAGGAAATGCATTGGTATTTCCAACAAAAGTGTCAAGGATCAATGATGAATTTAGTGTGACACTTTTGTTGTTGCTATGTAATATTGTCACATGTTTTTGTGTATTTATTGTCTAATTTTTGTTTTGCTTAGTTAGGTTTGTTTAGTTTGTCTACAAGTTAATGTATTTAACAAGTAATGTAGTATGGTAGTTGGTAGACAAGTTGCCACTATAATCATTTTGTATTATAGTATGTATGGCTATAAGTATGGNAAAAGAGAAGTTTGAAATACTAAGGAAATGCATTGGTATTTCCAACAAAAGTGTCAAGGATCAATGATGAATTTAGTGTGACACTTTTGTTGTTGCTATGTAATATTGTCACATGTTTTTGTGTATTTATTGTCTAATTTTTGTTTTGCTTAGTTAGGTTTGTTTAGTTTGTCTACAAGTTAATGTATTTAACAAGTAATGTAGTATGGTAGTTGGTAGACAAGTTGCCACTATAATCATTTTGTATTATAGTATGTATGGCTATAAGTATGGAGCCATGTTCTACTTTTCAATTTGAATGAAACATCTGAGGAATTAACAAAATCAGCATACCGTTGAAGTTTAGCTGAACTACTCAGAGGAGCTCATCAGGAAAAGATTTGGATTAGAATTTTATCTTTCATTTCTTCATTCTCCAATAGTGAAACATGATCAGCCACCACATTCTCACTACACTTGTTATCCCAAATCTCTACATCAAAATCTTGTAGCAACAACATCCATCGAATCAATTGAGATTTTGCATCCATCTTTGCAAATAAATATCGAATTGCTACATGATCGATGTAGACAATTATCTTAGTGCCAATCAGGTAGGGTCTAAATTTACCACAAGCAAAGACTATTGCTAATATTTCCTCCGTTCAAAGTTTTGCTAGCATAATGAATAACTTAAAATATCTTCTCACATCATTATCTCTATACTACTCCAAATATAAAATCACGACTTCGTACATTACGTCAAATAGTTTACTCCAGTCTGGCACTGTCATGATTGGGGATGTAATCAATTTCTCATTGATTGTCTTAAAAGCCTTGAAACATTCTTCATCAGAAACAAAGGAAATGCCTTAATCTAGAAGGTTGCATAGAGGCTTGTCTGTCTTCGAGTTGTAAGAGCATTATCTATAGTTTTATACATCAAGGTACCACCTGCAACGACATCAACTATCGTTTGTGTCTAACCATTCAACCCATTGTAAAATATCTCAATCTGCATACAATTCTACCACGCTGAGGACATGTTCTAATTAACTCCTTGAATTACTCACATGCCTCATAGAATGGTTCAAAGTTAATTTATTTAACTTGCCCAATTTCACTCCGCAATTGGGTTGATTAAGAAGGAGGAAAACTTGACAAGGAAATTCTGAGCCATTCCCTCCCAAATAGTAATATTACCAGCTTGCAATGATTGGAGCAATCTCTTTGCTTTATCATGCAAGGAGAAGGAAAACAAATGCAGTTTAATTGTGTCTTTAGTAATACCATTCATATTCACACAAATCTTCAAAAAAGTAGCAAGATGAACATTTGGATCTTTTAATGGAGATCTTCCAAACTGATTTTGCTTCACAATGCTAATCAATCTAGGCTTCAGTTCAAAGTTATTTGCGGCAATAGTTTGACATGCAATACCAAAGTAGTTGCCATTGACAACAGGTAGGACATAATTTCGAATAGCTCGTTGTTGCTGGTTTTAGTTGGCTGCAATTGGTTCAATTTCGTTTCTCCTTATAGCCCTTAATCTCCTAAATATTCTTTCGATCTCGAGAGCAAAAATGTCGTAATTCAAAACTCCACGATCTTCGCATAAATAGCTGAAAAACCAACAAACAAGTAATTAGAAAATAAATAAATCTAAATTAAAATCAAGGCTAATTAGCAATAATATTAGTAAAAATAAAATCAATCAATTCTCGTCAACGATGCTAAAAACTTGTTAGTTGCAAATTATATCGCAAGCCCATATTGTCAATTTTTATAATATAACAATAAATTAGGATGTCGAACTTACAAGGATTGATAATTAAATTCCTAATAAGTACTATAATTAAACTAGCCCTTACTTTATCTGATGATCGAATTAATATGTTGGATTTACTTGTAAAATATTTTAGGATAATTATATTACCAGTACAAATTTATTAAGTACACTACAATTTTTAATAATTTTTTATTTACTTAAAGAGCCTCAAGTAAAATTATTTATTGTTACACCACAAACGTAAAATCTAATTTTTTTTCCTTCCTTTTTCTTAACATCTCATTGCTCATAGCTTCTCTGTTGACATCATCTTTTGTTTTCTTTCACGGAGGCAAGATAATTTTCTTTTACTCATGGTAAATGAATTTATACTCTATTTGATCATGATTTACTATGATTTTCTCAATTCATTTGTCAAGTTTGAAAATTAAGAATCGATCTGAACAATAGATTTCTCCTTCTTAACGATCGAAGAAGAAAATATCGTGTAATTGATTTCTTTTTGTAAGTGAAAGAGAGTTATCTTCAATTTATTATTTACTAACCATAATGGGTTTATGGATTTGCGTGTATTTACTAAATAGAATTTGCCTATGAATTTGCGTGCATACATTATATTTTGTATGAGAGCATATCCAATGAGCCATCCATGTCTACTGCACTGACCATAATGGGTCTATGAATTTACGTTTATTTACTAATCATAATGTGTCTTAAGAATTTGCGTGCATGCAGTATCTTTTGTGTGAGAGCATACCCAAGGAGCTATCCATTTGTACTGCATTGAACAAAGGTTTGAATTTTAAAATCGTTTCATGGGTTGCATTTTAATTTACTTGACCACATCAATTGGCCTATATGTGTGGCGATTTGTAATTGGTGTCTTCAATGCATTAAAAAAAAAATATGTTATAAAGTTGCTTCGAGGATTAAATCTACAGTGCAAATGACATAACAATGAATTTGTGTTATAAAAATTGGCACGAAGATCGTTGTTTTCTTTTTTAGCGCATGTTCAATTTATGGGTTTTGTGATCATTATTGTTGACGTCGTAATTCTTTGTTAATGTACCAATGCATGGTTTTTGCGATCATTATTGTTGATTAGACTTGTTTGCTCGTTGAATTATGATATTTAGTTTAATGAGAATGTATACAGCTATTGAAACTGCGACTTCATCTGAATTCTTTAAAGTTGTCCTTTGTCAACAAGTTTTTATTGTTATATTTTATTTTTTGCATGTCCGTAATAAATTTAAGTTTCTATAATTAATCATAATTTAATTTTATTTGTTTTAAATGTCAGGAAAATGATGACGACTTCAATGTATACAATTGCGTGCAAAACTTAACTAACCAAGTATGAATAAAGCATATGTTAAATTTATGTGTACTAATTCAACTCTACAATTTTTTTTAATTATAATTTTTTAATATTGATTGTATAGGTATTCCATATTCGAGAGTCATTATCTAATTGGGTTTGTATGGTTGGGAAGAAATATGATTTGGTTATTGTTATAATACATTTTGAGCATGGTGAGTTTGGAAACAAGCCTCGTATACGCTACGGATGTGAGTGCGGTGGAAAAATATAAATAGTGAAAAATATGAAAAAGGTAAGAATCATTTTCAACAAGAATTGAAATGAAAGAGCTTTGTTGGAACACATAACTGTGAGTGCCCACTTGATCTAAACGGTGTAAAGTTGTCGATTAAGAATGATTGGATGTTAAAAGTTTTGCGGCTACATAATAATCTAGTGACACAACATTTAGGAGGATATCCTTATGTAAAACACATAAAATTGGAGACCTTTTTTGCACGTTCGACATCCATCGATTTCTTACATGCCTTTTCATTTGTACTTACAATGGATTGTACTTACAAACCAAGAGGTATCGACGCCCTCTTTTAGAGATTTTTGGGGTTCCTTCGACCCAGAAGACATTTTCTATTGCTTTCGTGTTTGTGGAAGCTAAATGGTAAGTAAATTACACTTGGACAATGGAAAAGTTGAAAACCTTAATGAGTCATGATGTCTTGCAGCATGTCGTTGTCACAAATAGGAAACTAGCTCTTATTCAGCAGTTAAAAAGATTTTTCCTAATGTCAAAATTCTACTATGCACAAGGCACATATTGAAAATGTGCCAATACAAAGAAGTTCTTTGAGCTAGAGAAGTATGTAATACTTTCTATAGGAGTTGCAGCATATTTGTGGCACTACTATGGAGGATATATGAACAATTGGCCAAAACTTTCTCTTTCCAATTTGAACAATTTACAAAGGCATTAGATTATGTTCTAGGATCTTGGTTAAGTAAATATAAAGAGAAATTCATTGCTGCTTGGACAAATAAAATTACGCACTTCGGTAATGTTACAACAAACAGGTAACTTGTATAATGCTTATAATTAATTTTAATATAAAAAATATTTGTTTTTTAATCGGTAAATTTTTTTTATCAATTTATCTAATTAATTAAAGTATATTTATATCATTCACAGGGTAGAGAGTGCACATTCTAAGTCGAAGAAACACCTTAGATCATCACAAGGTGATTTTGAAACTTCATGGAAAGTTGTGCATCACATTTTGGAATTACAATTTAGTGAGATAAAACTGTCGTTTGACTGAAGCATGAATTTGGTTCAACATAACTTCAAACGTAGCCTTTTCAGGGAGTTGGGTGATAATGTGTCCAATAATGGAATGAATCTTATATTAAAGCAGTGAAATCAAGTGGAACATATTGGTTTGGACAAAAATGCTTGTCATTGTTCTTTTAGATGCTGACATGGTTTGCCATGTGCATGTGAGATTTCAGAAAACATAGTCGTAGGTGTAACACCCCAGACGTTATTGATTTAATTTTGAGGTGTTACTAATATCATTTCATAATCATATCTGGAGCAAAAATATTTAATTGAAAATTTAAACCCTCAATTTATGTGAACATTCATGTACTGAATTAAATAAACATAGAGTCACGAAAATTTAGAACATTTAATAGAAATAAAGAAAAACACAAAATATCTTAAAAAAATTTATTGATTAATATTTTCCTGAAATTTTTACTTAGGCGCACCGCCCAGCGACCATTCACATTGGCTGATCTAACCACCATTTCATTTAGAGCAATCGGAGATCAATCGAATGCTGTGCAAACAATTGAGAAAACCCAAAGAAAATCTCACATTTCATTTCATTAAAACCCGTAGGTCAACTAGCATTCATGAAATAAATTACGTAAAAAAATTATAATATTGCAAGGATGGATCAACTTGCACATAGTATCCTACCTTCAGTGGATCAAAGAACTTTTTATAGGATTAAAAATACGGGTTGCACTCCTTTCACTCAAAATTCTAAATAAAACTTTAAATATGAATAATGGTGGTATATGTTTTCTTTTAACTCAAAATAAATGTTAAAAAAGAAGAAGAAGAAGAAGAAGAAGAAGAAGAAGAAGAAGAAGACCATGCAAGCTTATTATACAAGAGAATTTGTTTGGATTTAAATTTCAAATCCTCTTTATCTACACACGTACACGTCACTTTGCAAAGGAAATTCCACCATTCACGTGCACATGTCAAAGAAAATTCCACCATTCACGTGCACATGCTAAAATGAGAGAACATAATTTGTTTGGATTTAAATTAGTAAAATCTTGACTTCCATTCTTAGATAAATAAAATATGGTAATTTGAAAATAAAAATATCCGTGAGTTTGGCTCCATTGCATGAGATAATGCCTTGTATATCGATTTTCTATTAATTAAATTAAATAATATTAAATTTACTTAATATAAAAGAAAAAGTCATGAATGTTTCCATTCATATGTAGATTAATTTTCGTAATGATAGTAAGCTATAAAATCATAGACATTTATTAAGTACCATATTTTACTCTTAATTTCAGTAATGTGTGTCTGTGTGTTGTTATTAAATTTGATTGGTACGTTAATCATTTAGGGCATGTATTGTTCATTCCGCTACAAGATAATCACAAGAACAATAGAATTATGAGTACACACTAAATAAACATTAGGAAAGCATAAACATCTATCACGTTAATCATATGCGGGGTTACAAATACATAATCTATTCGGACATGATAATTATGAGAATTAAGCAAGTGGTGTTACAAAATCCTACCCTTTAAAATAAATTTCCTCCTTGAAATTATCTTATCTAGGTGAAGAGTCCTGGGTACATGATTTTGTTCCCCTATTTTCCACACTTTTGGAAAAAAATTGCCTTCTTTTCAAAGTATCGTATTGTCGCGTAAATACTTCCCAACCAATCCATTCCTAAGATGACATCGAAAACCTTCATCTCTAAAATGTACATGGGGGTTGTATATCCTTTTCCATTCATTCTTACTGTCCTAGTCATTGATTGGTATTAAGTGTATTATCTAATGGAATAGTAACTTCTTGAACACTAATGACTTCTTCGCAAAATAGTACGAGATTTAGCAATAAAAAGAGTATAAACAAGGAATGAACAATTCCTGAGTATATAAGAACATAAGTAAGTAGTTCAGATATAATACCTACCATCATGTCCTAATTCTCAGTTGCCTCCTGTTGGGTTAAGGCAAAGACTCTGGCTGGTCCTTTTTTTGCTTTGTTCGTTGTCCCTTTTTGGTGGGGGTTCATGGTAATTGGTAGCAATATGACCATGCTTTCCGCATCAATAACACACATTCTTTCCATATGAACACTCGCCCATATGGGCCTTATTGTGTACTTAGGACATGGAGTAAGAACATTATTCGGCTTGTTTGACCCTGACCACCTTTCAAACTAGCCCTCTTGTTTTGTCCATTTCCTTTACCTTCGCTCAACCCATTCCATTTCCTCTTTCCTGAAAATTCAGTACTTTCCTAAACTGTCTGATTAACTTCCAGTCGATATGAAATTTCTTGAGCTCGTTGTAGAACCTAACTGTACGTGATGAATTCATGAGATGCTATGATTTCTCCAATTTCTAGGAGTAGCCCGAGTTCGAACCTTTTAGCATTCGTTTGCTCTGTATCCACTAGATGTGTTGCATACCTAGAAAGTTGTTCGAATTTCCTCTCATAATCTACCAATGCCACCTTTCCTTGCTTAAGTTGCAGCTCCAATTTCTAGGCGCAACCCGAGTTCAAACCTTTTAGTTTTCTTTTGCTCTATATCCACTAGATGTGTTATATACCTAGAAAATTGTTCGTATTTCCTCTCATAATCTACCAATGCCATCATTCCTTGCTTAAGTTGTAGAAACTCTGTCTCCTTACGTTTTCTCAAGGCTTGTGGAAAATACTTTGCCATTACCTCCTCTTTCAAACGTGCCCAAGTGAGGTTACGTTGTTCTGCCTCAATCCTAGTGCATGAAACAGACTCCCACCAGAGTCCGTTGCATCAGCTAGCATGAAGATCCGTTCAATCCACTTATCCAGTCATCGATTGCCAAAGGGTCAGCCATCTCGTTAAAGGTAGGGGACTTGTTAAGACGAAAGTGTTCCACAACTGAGCTCGTAGTGTTGGAGCTAGTTTGTGCATTTTGAGTAGGCGCTTGCATTTGCTGTCTACCAAGATCTTGTACAGCTCTCAACAATTCCTAAACATAGCAGCTTGTGTTAGTTTACTTGTCATTTCCTTTGAAACAACCAAATAAATTCAACAACAGCTCAATATATTCGAATAAAAAAAACTCAATTTCATAAAATTTTAAATCTTAGAATCCATGAGGGACGATTAAATCCTAGACGATGAAAGAAAAACCTGTAGATTATTTCAAGTACTGATTACATTTTTTTAAGAAAGAAATAAATTATTTATTTAAACTAAACTATCTCCAGTTTGCTAGTCTTCATCTTCGCTTGTCCAAACATTTTGAATCCTACGAAGCTTAGACGGAGGGGCTTCGTTATCCAAAGATATACATGACTCAAGGCTCGAATTCTTGGTCGACCTCTGATATTTACTATTCGATATCTTTCATTCTAGAAGAGTGTCAAGTGTTTGTTTGCTCGACAAAACTAATAGTATGCTATATAAATTTTGGAAGAAGCGTTGTATCTTTGAAGACAGACGTCCATTTGATGCTATTAACACTAGTACACAGGGCGAAATCCTTCTGAATGAAATTTGTATTTGCATACCTCGCTTCATTTTATCTCATTCAATTTCTACATTTTCTACGTTTAAGTACGTAGTAATTTGCTCATTATTATGCACGTATTATGATTTGGTAAGTGGTTACTGCATGTATGTGTTTTTATTAACGGAGTATAATTCAAGCACTAATTTATCTAACAATCTTAAGACAGATTTCTATTTCTTTATGTGCGTATGATATTAAAATGGATTCATTAAATGAGATTTTATGCATCCGGTTCTTGAGCATTCTATGCATCGAATACAAATACTTAATGCAGATATTAATTCATTTAGCCTCTCGAGTTCAAGTAATGTTTTAGAATTGATAATTTATCAAAGTGTGGAAACTTTCTTTTCTTATGCAAATGTGATATGTTTTGCATATATTCTGAAAAGTAGAAATTGGTATCCATAAAAATTGAATAAGAATTGAAGTACATTGAGGTTGTAATTTTCATTCTGTTAATTTGAAAGGGTTACAAATAATTCGTAAACTGGAACAATATTCACGTGATTAGAGTTGTTAAATTAAATAAATATGATCAAATTACTAATGTAACGCAGTTTCAAAAAAACTGGTATTGTTTGAATGTTTCACTTGTATTCCCATGCATGATATATGAAACTATTAGAACATATATTTTTTTGAATAGAAGGCAAGTGGCAAAGGTGTGTGTGATAAACAAAAAGGTGTCGACATGCGAACCCAATTGTTCATTTTAAACCTTGGGTGATCCGCCATTTTGTATGACCTATGGAATTTTGATTTCGCCCATATGGTCACCAAGAAAATAAATGTTGCAAAGGCTTCGACTTTGGATCAAGATTGAGTCACTCAATGATCAAGTTCTTCGTGAATCTATACAGCAGTGCATGGCTGTTGTTTACAAGAAAAATTGTAAACGTAATCTTTCTTGTCGGTTCATTCTATTAAGTTTTAGAATTCTAATCAACTTTTCACAGTCGCGTTCATGATTCCTGTTGAATATTTCTCTCTAATCTCCTTCATTTATGACTCAAAGCCCTCAACATAATCTGTGGGGAAGAATAAGGAATGTCATAGATGACTGGTCCAAATTGGTCTACGTTTCTTGATGTCGGATACAGTCGCCCGTCTATCCCTCCGTTGTGATATTGTTTAGGGTAAAATGGTGGTAAGAGAAAGGCATACTTTGCTTTTGCCACTCACTACCACAACAATAAAAGTGGTTATGCTTCCTCTAAATTGGGAGTGTGAGCTAATGAAACTGCTTGATTTCATGTATCCAATTGCCTAATCTTCGCAATGTTTATTTGGGATTGTAGATAGAACCCATGATCGGTCGGTGGGCATTATAGGTTCTCATGTCCATGCCACTTGTGGTGGTGGTTGAGAAAGAATATGTTTGAGGTTCTGTGTAATGAATCCATAAAAGATAAAATTGTGAAAAATTTAGTCTAAAGGAGTATGAATTGATCACTGTAAAAACTCCAAATTTATTGGAATGGATGACACCATCTTTAGGATGCGGATTGGTATCCTAAACTGATCCATGTCTTCTCTATATTTGAGATTGAGGATCGTGAGTTAGGATGGCCATTGATCTTTGACAAATGATCATGGATCATTAACGGCTGTCGTAGCAGGATCATGTATTAATATTTAATTAAATAATTAAAAAAATCTTCAATCAATATAAATGCACAAAAACGTAACAATCACATACATATAAAAATATAATCCAATACAACTCGAGATAATAAAGACGAAAATTTATACCAATTGCATGAAAGTCGCTCAGTACTATCATGATAAGTATATAGTGTTGACCTATGGGTGACTACTCATTTTGATTATCACAAACAAAATTGCATTTATCGCTAACAAATTGATTTCAAATGTCTTTAGCGATTATTGAAAACAAATAGAATTGACGACATGAAGATTCGAGAAGATAGCGATTTGCATGCGACGATCGAATTGGAACTTAAAGATTCGTAAAAGATGCAAATCAAGATACAAGTCAAAAGAACGACAAAGCCAAGACGATTAGACATTGTACAATTATATGTAAAGGTAAAACATTTCAATAATTGGCAATAAATTGAGACAAGCTCAAATTTTGATTTTACGATCGAAAAATCACGGCAAAAACATTCTACTCGTAAATTATTTTTTCAAAGGTAAAAATAAAAAAAGTAATTTTGAAATATAACAAATACCTTGAAAAATCATTTTAAAATGTCCCTCGAGTACTTACATTTATTAAAAATTAAAACGAGGACGTTTCGACGTTAAACAGCCGTACCGGACGTTCTGTACGCCATACCGGACATCCGATATGGTAGTTTTAGCGCCAATGGTAAAAAAATCAACCGTTCTGATTTTCTGACACAACGGCTAGTTGACCGTCCGGTATTGTAGCGGACGTCTGATTTGACTGATATTTGACTGTTTTGCTCCTATAAATACCAACTCACTTTGCATTCAATTTCAACAATTCTAAGAGCAATAAGTGAACATTTATTAAGATAAATCCTTGGTCTTTATTATTTATTCATCTTTATAAATTGATTTATATTTGAAAAACATTTGGTGATTCTAAAATTAGAAAATCAATTTTATCAAAGTTTTTCAAATCCAACACTTGAGCTATATTCATCGATATCTATTAAAGTGTTTTCTTTTTTTTTTCTTCTTGTTTTCAACTTTGAATCTATTAGTCTTTAAGAAGAAAAGATTTTACTTGTAAAACTCTTTTAAATCGAGGGCCATATTGAGGTCCCGTAAAGCTCAACATTGTATAAGGACAATGCTCCTTGTTTGTAAGTCATCGAAAGCTTTGTAAACAGTTGGATTGCACAATAAGTCAATCACGATAGTGAAAAAGGCCTTACTCGTGACGAAAAGCTTGGTATTTGGGATCGAACCTTCATAAATATATCATTTGCATCTCTCCCTTTTACTTATCATTTTTATACTTATATTTATTATTTAAATTAATCTATCTATTTCTTATTTACTTGAAATTAGATTAATTTTACGAAAATATTTTAAAAACCAATTCACCCCTTTCTTGGTTAGCTATTATTGGGCTTTCAATTGGTATCAAAGCATGATACTCATTTTCAAATATTTCACAATCTTGAGAAATGGCTAACGCTATGTTTCAAAATCATGAGGGGCACTCCACAAACTGACCTCCTTTCTTTGACGGCACACACTATAATTATTGGAAAGAAATAATGATTATTTATATTCAATCTATTTACAATATTTGGGAAGTCATTGAATATGGTCCATATGTGCCAACTAAAGTTATTAAAATTGATGGAAAACCCGATGAAACAATTCATAAGCCTAAAGAGGAATATGATGAAGATGACAAAAGAAAATTAACCTTAAATGCTAAAGCCAATAATCTACTTTATTGCGCTCTAAATAAACACGAATTTAATCGTAGTAGTACATGTGATTCCGCTTATGATGTTTGACATGCTCCAGAAATTACTCACGTCGGTACTATAAAGTAAAAGAAACTAAGATTAATATCTTAGTAAAAGAATTTAAAAACTTCTTTATGAAACAAAGTTAATCAATTGTTGATATGATTATTCACTTTACGGATATTAAAAATGGATCGAAAGGATTCGATCGCAAATTTACTAACGGTGAACTTGTAAGCAAAATACTTAGGTCGCTCTCGGAGGAATGGATCCCATTGAGCATGTTGACAGAAAACACCAATGATGTCAACACTTATCCTCTGGAAGAACTCTACAGAACCTTGATGACTTACAAACTCAACAATGTCGAAATCAATGAAAGGACAAGAAAGAGCAAAGAAGATTTAAAGGAGGCTCCTAAGTGCCAAATTGCTTTAAAATCAGTATTGATGAAGGAACAACGAGCAACGACATGCATGACGAAGAGCTGGACGATTTGATCCTTGTCAAAAAAATGGAGAGGCTTTCGAAACAACCGAAGATTCCAAAAGAAGGAAGAAAAAAATGAAGAAAGGGGCAAGAAAATCGTTTGTTATGATTGTGACAAACCGGGTCACAAAAGAACCAAATGCCCAAACAAAAACAAATTTTTCAAGAAAAAGGCTCTTCAAGCAATTTGGGATGAAAGCGATGAAGATGTTGATGATGGAAACAATAGCCAAGAAGAAGTGGCAAACATGTGTTTCATGGCAATCAATGACGAGGCAAACTCTATCGAAAAAGATTCATAAGACGAATTATCTATTTCCTATGATGAAATGCTAGAAGATTTTGAAAAACTTACATTAAGTCATTCCATTCTTAAAAAGAAAAATTTCTTATTAAAAGAAGAAATAAAGAAAATTTCGGGAAAACAAAAAACAAATATTGATCATGATCTATTAATGAAGGAAAACACTTCTCTAAAAGAAAAAGTTGAAGATTTAACAGAAATTGTTTATAAATTCATCGAAGGGAAGAAAATTTTTGATTTAATGCTTGGTGACAAAGGTGGAATTGGATTCAAATCCTCCTTAAAACAAAAATATCTCAAAAACATGTTTGTCAAAGCTTCAAATTCAAATATTACATGTAGTTTTTGTGGTAGACATGAACATGCACACATTGCTTTTAATTGTTTAAGTAAAAAGAAGGAATAATTTGAAAGAAAGAACATGTGGATTCAAGAATCTACTAAAACTAACTACCAAGGACCAAAGATCAAAAATTAAACTATGTCTTATAGGTACCAAAGAAGACGAGAAGCAAATGATTCTTGAATAACGGATGTTCAAAACATATGACCGGAGATCAATCGCTATTATCAAACTTCAAAAAGAAAGATGGAGGTCATGCAACATTTGGGGACAATGCAAAAGGAAAAGTTATCGGCGTTGGTAACATCCCCGTCTATTGAAAATGTTTTACTTGTTGATAACCTCAAACATTATTTACTAAGTATTAGTCAATTATGTGATAAATATTATAATATAAAATTTGATTCTTCCAAATGTTACATTAAAGATGCTACATCAAAAGAG
>CAIGRK010305651.1:0-16051 GCA_903798315.1 Fraxinus greggii | reverse complement strand
AGTCTAAATTTTTAGCAAGAACCGCCCATAATGTCAAGTTCATATGACTTGAACCATGCCTCACTTCTTGAATGGTAAATCAAGCTAAGACTTAATTTCAATAAAAAAGTAAATAGGAAAAAGAAAAAAAAAGGATTAAAAAATTAAAAGTAAAAAATATTCCTACCAATGAGTTAATTGTTTGAACACACACCAAACTTTGGATAAGATCATGTTTTACTTACTGTACTTACATTTGCACTCCATTACTCACCGTGCAACTTTCGTTACTAACCCTTGCATACGTGGATAGCGAAATACAAACGTGGCCAGGTAAATCTATCTAATTCAGAAAACAAATGCCACTTCATCACTCCCCAACCTCCCCCAAACACGCCTTGGCCAAACCAAAAATGAAATTGTGAAATCAAACCTTTCTCCCCCAAAACTGAAAGTCCATTTTGTCGTGGAAGCTCGCTCCAAGGATCTTCAAAATGGTGTTTTCCGAGCTTAGTTTTACGTTACCTTTCTCTACTAATCAACCAATCCAAATAGTTCCAAACCACAACCAATATTTACCTCGATTGCTTCTCAATCTCACCCGCAAAAGACAAAATAACTGTGATGATTTGTAGGTCACAATGGCACTGGAAAAACAACGAAGGAAGGCAAGAGAATGGACCAAAATATACAAGATGAAGGCATCAATTTTCTCTCAACTATGGCAGCCGATTTTCAACAAAGGAACAGCCACATTTTTCCACTTTTATACGCAAATCACACTCAAACGGTAAGGGTAAAGGCAATCGATAAATAATAAATAGTAGGTTAGGCTTTGTTAGACCAATAATAGGGTCAAAGGGGCCAAGATTCAAAGCCATCCTATAGGTAAATATTTATGAGCCGTCGGTAATATTAATTTCTTAAACTACATCCAACGATCTATATTGTTTTTGGGTCAAGCTTTTGGATTTGGCTGTTGGTAACAATTTCACTCATCGGCACTGTGAAATTCAATCCAACGTTTACATCGTAGCCCGAGATTGACTGAGTATCAAAACCCAACACATTCTTTTCTAAACTCTATCACCATATCGATTTTGCCCCCATTGATTTCTAAACCCTTCCTTACAGTGTTGGTTTGTGAAAATTGTCCTAAATTGAATCCATTGCATTTGTTTAGATTTTGGGGTTTGATTTTTCTTGACATATTGAGCTTCATCAATTTTTTTGGCCGATAAAGCATCAATATGTAGTACCGCCTGGGCTACTGTGTGCCAATAAAGCATCAATATTCGAACCCTAAACATAGACCGCATATTTTCATCTAATTGCACATAGCCCCTTGACTTTTTACAACATTTACAATTCAGTCTCTTTTGTTTATTGAATTGCCAATTACATAATTAAAAACCTAACACAAAGGAAGTTGATTGTTCTATTTATTTATTTCACATTTCTTAAATGACATGGCACTTCATTTCTGAGCTCGGAGACTTAACCGGCCATCGTGTGAGTTCCATTATTCATGTAGGCAATGGTTAGTAACAGAAGTTGCCCGATGAGTAATGAAGTGCAACTTCATAAAATTTAATGACTAATAGGATGGAAATTAAAGTAAATGAGTGAAATGTGACTTTATCCAAAGTTCGAAGAGTGTTCAAACAATTAACTCTCCTTCCAACTCACTTTGGCAATTAAACAACGCGCCCAATAAAAGTTTAAAATTTAATTCCCTATCCCTATTCTCTATCTACAATGATGTTAGAGCACGATTTGTGAGTAGACTATAAGAAATTTACTTTTAACGATGAATACTTCTATCGAAAAAAAAGTCATTTTTAAATTGTTTCATCTAAAGGGAGTCGTCGAGAAAGATTTCAAAGTAAAAATTTAGTGAATTTTTTTTTGACCTTTCGCAGATTTCAAGATCGTTGCATGTTTATGCAATATGACTATAAACTTTTGGGTGAGTATATCGTCATTACAATTTTTATTTCATGCACTACTTTTTAATTAATGTTAAACCTATCAAACTTTGTTCATTGTAACAATTATTTCCTTAACTTTTTTTAACCGAATTCTTATCTTCAGTCTTCCGTTAATTAGTACATTTCATCCTTGATGATAATTTATATCAAAAAAATTTATTTTCGTACTTTGAAATGAGGAAAAAATTATTTTTTTCGCACTTTTTATTTATTTATTTTTTTTAAAAAATGATTAAGAAAAATAAGATATTTTACGTCATTTCAATGAACTTTTGGATATAAAACTATTATCAAATATAAAATATGTTAACTAATGCGAAGTTTGAGGATAAGAATGATGTAAAAAATCGTTAGAAAAACAAGTGCCATAAATATTAAGAATTTTAAGTGTAATTAAAATTTGGTGTGAGAAATAAAAATTGTAGTGTTAATATAATTACCCTAAACATTTTTTATCTTTTGCAACTTAGTAATTTATATTTCTTAAATAAATATTTTGTAAATTAATAATACTAAATTACGGCTCTACCACGTGCAACGCATGGACACTTACTAGTATAAATACATTCATCGAATTAGTTAGTATACGTTCGTGTGCACATACAGAGCACACACGTTGCGCACAATGAAAGAGGAACTCGTCTTTTCTGAATTGCCAACGAAAAATGTCCATAAAAATTGTTCACACTCGCCAATGATTTATAAGTAGATGTTGAGATTAGTACAATTCTGAGATTGTTACAATCGAAATTGAGAATAATAATTTTTAGTGTCGTCAGTTGTTGATCACTGAATTTATATAGGGCCTTTTTAATGTAGATTTTTTGAAAATAGATTTTGTAAATAGTAATTTTTTTGAGAACGTGAAATTAGAAAGTAAGGAAAAAATTTAGATCCACGTACAAAATTATTTTATTGAAAGAAAGCGTGGTATTGATTTAATCCGGCAATGTTTTGAATTTGAGCAATACAAGTGCAACCAAAAAGAGTTGCACCCTTGAATCTAAAACATCACAAGGCTTCTTGACGGCTGAAGCTGAATCCTACAAGTAGTGCTATGGGTAGGTTCACATAAGGGTTACACGGAGGCCCCTATTGGAGGGGAGCCTGGGGGCCCAGGCGCCCCTCCAATAGGGGGCCTCTATGTGGCCCTTATGTGAAGTATTATGGAAAATGCTATGTACCAATACCATTTCTCATTCTACAAAGCGTAACAAGACCAAATTTATTGACAATTGTAACGATTTTGTTAATGCTATTTGCTCTTCAAATGGTATAATTCTAAGACCAGAATAACTTTGAGACGATTATCCCTACCTTCAGTTGGGGGTGTAACGGAAGATGTACACAAGATTGTACATATAGCATGACTGTAATATTATAGTGTCATCGGTTGCTGACTGCTGAATTTATAAACCTAATTCATATTATAATAATAATTGCTCTTTTGGTCCCTCTACTCTTCTAAAAATAATAAATAAGCAATACCATTTGTAACAACATATTGGGTTATGTCATTCAATTTGCACTACAAAAAATGGCTCGCTCCTGGATGGAGATGAAGACTGCAATTTGGCAAGGGAATCTGACTGAGCTTAGTTTCATGTGTGATGTGTTGCATGGTTGTTGAATGCTAAGATTATATACCTAAATCAGTTTAGTTTCGTAGACACGTTATATACTAACACGAGTTTAATTACTTTGAGAATGGCAGTGAATGCACGCACATCCCAACATACATACATACATACATACATAGGCTCAATTTGTCTAGGTCTGCACATGTATGCTCACGACAAGCTTATGAACACATATACAGGCTCAATGGTCAGATAATTATATCAGTAGTTAAAATAACTTTTTTCTCTCAATCGAATTATCAGGTTCAAGCATATCATACAACAAGTTGTCACAGGAGACATCGTGTAGCAGCATCTCAATAAAGCGTAGTATAACACATTTATCTACCACTCAAATTCTAGACCATCGAGTCGAGGACACAATTTAGGTTATATTTCATTTTGCTTCTTAATAGCTCAAATTTAAAAAAAAAAATTAGAATATTAATGAAATGAAAAGCCACAAAACCATAAACATCGAGCCCAAACTGAGTTCTTTATTCGTATGGAAATCACCCTCAACTCCTAATACTGAGAATGTACCAAATTTTCGTGGAAGAACTATAAGTATTGAGTTATAAAGACGCCTAACAAAGACCATGATCGAATAACTCAATAAATCGAGGTTATGCTGCATGCACAAAAAGCATGATCAGCTCATTACCTCAACATGTTCAAAACCTCTCTCGATTGACACCTTCACTGCATCCATAACAAGCTGCGTCTTCCTACTAAGGATAGGCCAGTTCTTATCCGGTTTCAAACCATCAAATTTAATGCTTCCTACCAACCTAGAAAACTCCCTCACCATAAGGGCTTCCTGAGGAAGTTCTGTCATGAGAATTTGTTCACTCGGCTTTGGCTCCCACCCCGTCACCAGCTCTGTGAACCCCGATTTCACAGCTGTTGTGAAGGAAGCACTGTCTTCCACAAATGGGATTACAAAGTCATGAACATGCAAAGTGCCATTTGTTCCAACAACTGTTACATCCATTACAGTGTCGGTGAGGAATGAGCAATGGAAGGTTGCTACCTTCCAGTCTGCCCAGTGCAAAGAAGCACCGCATTCTAGGATCACTCCTGCTTTGTTGAAAACAGGGCCACGCAATGCAAGTACGGATTTGGGCAGTTGAAAATCAACAGCCCACAAAATTGATCTGATGCAATACCATCCAACATCTCCAAGAGCCCCGAGTGCATCTAGATCCGGCTTCACACGAATGTCATTCTCGAGAAAATCTTGACCTGCGGCAAATGTAAGGCAGCTATGTATCTGCAAAATAACCAAGTATATCAAATCCAAGACACCTAAAAGTAAAGAGAATCTAAGTTCCTGCTCCAAAAAGTAAGCTGGAAGAGCTCAGGGATTTCAAAAGATGAAGCACAATATGAATCACTCTACTTTGTGCACTAACAGTGTCCTTACTAAGAAACTATAGCATGCCTGGCTTAGCTTAAAAGAAAGTCAAATTTACTTTTAAGTATTTTTTTTGTTCCAAACGTGGTTGGATAGATTCTTGGTTTCTCACTTATAAGTTAAAAAAGGGATTATTTGGTACCTTGCTCAGACAATAATTGAATTCGAACTGTTTCTCACTATCCTTTTCCCATATTAAAATGAAAATTATTCGCAATTCTTTCTTACTAACAAAATTTACATGATTAATTGAAAGAATAAAAAAATTGGAAATGCAAAATCTTAAGAAACACATACTTTGATACAATTTTAACATAATTAATATTCTTCAAATCAACTAAAAATTATACAACAAACAAGAAATTCGAAGTGGACTTACAAATTTCAGTTCACCAAAGAGGTGAGAATTCGAGATGAATTCTTTCATTTTAGCCGTCCTCGGGTGGTGCATCCACATAGTAGCGTCCATGAACTGCACTCCATTGGATTCACACGCCTCGAGAATCACATCCAATTCTTCAACATTCAGCGCCACGGGCTTTTCCAACAGCAAATGCTTCTTCTTCTGGGCAGCTAAAACTGCCCACTTCAAGTGCAGGCTGGTGGGCAGTGGCATATAGACGGCATCGACTTCTGGGTCATCCAAAACGGCGTCGTAGGATCCGTAGACCCTGGCCGAATCAGGAAAACCATTTTCTTTGGCGAATTTGGAAGCTTTTTCGAACGAGCGGCTACCCACGGCGGCAAGGGTGGAGAATTGGGAGAGAGATATTGCCCGAGAGACTTTTCGGGCAACCCCAGCGCAACCCAGAATTCCGAATTTAATTGGCTGCCGGCCGGCCATTGTTTGGGCGTAAAAAATTGTAGAAAGGAGACAAGCAAGACAACGAATATTGGGAGATGCCGATAAGGATGCTCACTCAACCATCGAACAGATAAAATTTTACATTTGGTGGTTTTAAAATTACATTTTTTTTTTTGGTGTCCTCGATTGGGTTTGCATTTATTGTGAAATTTCCATTTGACGGGACATTGACCTGAAAAGGCGAAACGATCAAATGTTAAATTGGAGACTCGGGGTCCAATCGAATAGTTAAATAAACATAAATAAATAAATTTTTAAATAGTAGAAAATATTATAGTAAAAGTATAATATTGTTAATTGATATATTCGGAGAGTTTTTATTTTTTTTCTTAATTAAAATAAGATAGAAAAATAATTAATTAACTCAATAAAATAAATAATAAAATATTATAGGAGGAGGGAAGAGGACTGCAAAAATCAAAATTGGACATTGATTTGACTAGAGTCAGAAGGGTTGCCTTTTCTTATTCCTCATCGAAGTCTCACTACGAAATATATTTTTTGGGAGGGAGTGCAATTATTCTATTTTTCTAATTATTTATGACTATTATACTTTTTGGCAAGACCCGTTCAAACTATTGGTAATTTGCAAGTTTAACGATATTAGGTCGATGCATTATTATTTTATATGGACCAAGTGTTTCCATCGAGTCATTACGACAATCCGGTCGGTGTCTGATCGATCACCTGTGGGGGGTTTTAGCAATACAAATTGCATAAAAATATGGAAGAGAACATCCTCAAATTGAGCATTTCTAGTTCCTTGTCAATTTCAATCTCTTCAAGAAAAAGTACTTACACACCAAGAATTATACTATTTGATGCATCGATAGGCCTGATAACAATGTAATAAAATCATTTGTCCCTGCCTGATTATCTAGTATGAAACAATATTAAAAGTTCAAAAACTGGCTCAGGTTTTCCGTAATCCTTTCATGAATACTTCGCCCAGGGACATTAGAAAAAGGAAAAAAAATGCTTTATATAAATAAATTATCAGATTCACGACAGCATTATGATTCAGCGATGCATCAACTTATGGCAGCTCCCACAACAGCAATTGCTAAGCCTGCCCGGGTCACTGCACGGACCGGACTGTTACCGATGTCATTGCTTCGAATATTCAGAAGTTTTAGTTCTAGCAATATAATTGGTTACCTGAAAATTTTGGGCCATCGAAGACAACTGCCTATGAAGAGCAAACGAAGATAGGTTGCTTCCTAGCTTCCGACCATTTGTTTCCTTTTCTTTATGGACCATTTTCATTCAAGGCACTTTCCAATATATGGTACCTCGGTGTGAAAGTTAGGGAGGTCGCATAGTACGGTCTATATTACAAGCACGTTTGGCGGATAAATTTATCGGCCAATCTTCATTTTTTTGTTAATTTAAATTCGAATATGTCATCACATTATTCTTTACAAATTTGTTTTTGTTTACTCGTAATAAGAAACAAATATTAATCAGTCAAAATGGAAAATAAGTAATTATTTTTTTTCCTAAAAGCCCTTTCTCTTACTTTTCATAAAAATAAGACATCCAAACATAATCCAGAAGTAAAAAATTACTTTTAAGTTACTTTTTAAGCTTAGTCAAACGTGCTAACACCCTTGTTACACTTCGACAATCCATTAATGGCATGTTTGATCATGTTGCAATGTAGCTGGCAAAAAATTAGACCGCCACATCACCCGTTCCAATAGTCACTTAAACCGACATAACAAAATTTATGTTCATCGACCAACTAAAAACAAAATGAAATTAACTAAAATGAAATTTCGCTAAAAATTTAGTCACCCCCCAATGCATTCAGTCGGGGTCATAATTTTGATACTAAAAGCATCAATTCAAAACTTACTATTTACATATGCGTATAGATAGCTACATATCAACCATTTACTCTTACAGATGTTCCAATCAGCACCCATAAGATGGCACATAATACTCCAAGCAAAGAAAAACATAAAATACTAATAGATTTGCAACTTCTTGAAGTTGCAGAGGTATTACCTGTAGCAACATTCGGGTTTCTAGCATTTAATCTTATCCTACGAAAGCTAGACATTCGCTCAAAAGCCCTATTTACCAAAGCACTTTCAGAAGCTGAAGCAGGAGTTGTAGGTATAGACTCCACGAAGTCCCAGAGAGCAGAAGAGAACCACGAGTCTGTACCATCATCCTGTTTGCCACTTCGATTTTGATTTGCTTCGGTAGCATGATTGACAGAATTATCATAATGTACCACACCTAAACATATGAAAACTTGGTAAAATCAGAAACAAGTCTTAACATTATGTGATTAGAAGAAGAGCTCTTCAAGCTAGCTCAAACTCCCCCATATCCACTTGGGCACGAGAGTTCTTGCCGTGTGGATGATGACATGGTCTTCCCATACCATCCATCTGATCAAGAGGAGCTCTTCGAGATTAGTAAAAAGAGATTTTAATGTTGTACAAATATATGAACAATCAACTGAGATTACATATACATTTGAAGCTGCTCCAAAATGTCATCATTGACGTTTGCAATTAATTCAGTACCTGAAGTAGGTGAAGGAATGACCCCCTGATTTGCTTCCATGACAGAAAAATGGCTGCATTCTTGCTCGTGCATCCACTGCTGACAACTGGTTTCATTTAATGGGGGCTCGAGCACCTGGTAGTTCACAGTTTTATTCACAAGATTGTTGTTTGGACCAGAATCTGAAATTGGGTTTGTGAGTCCATTCTCTAAATTATTCATATATGATTGAGAAATCTGCCCCGATTCAGTCTCTCGAAGGAACACGGCTGCATCTTGATAGAGGTCAAGCTCACTCAACCCATCAAATTCATCAAACCGCAGCTCTTCCATGATGTCTGTTGCCTTATCAAGAGTTTGAGAGGTTGGTCCCTGACCAATTAGATCGTCCAGTTCAAGAAAATCTTCAAGGAAATCCTCTTCAGCGGCATGAATTTTTTGGCCATGACCATTTGGAGCTAAAGTGGATTGGGGTACTTCTAGTTCTTGTAATGGCATTATGCCCGACTGTGTCAGGTCAAAACTGGCTTGCACATTATTTTGTCTGCCGCACAGTTGGAGGACTGTGCTTTGTTCAGGTAAAATCATTTTCCTTAAACCATGATCAACCAAGTTGCTCAGGGTTTCTTCCTCACCCACAAGATGTTCCAGTACACAGTCACCATCAAGAGCAAGAGGCGGAACAATTATGGGTTCATCATCATTACAGTTGAGGAACTCCTCAAGATCATGTAACGGGGATAGTAGTTGAAAATTAACCCTGGTATTATCCAAAGACACAGTTTCATTCCCCGGTCCATCAGCATCGTGGTTGAGGAACTCCTCAGGATAGCGTAAAGGCGATTGTCGTTGAAAATTAACCCTGGTATTATCAATAGACACAGTTCCATTAACTTGCTTTGCAGAGTTCTCATCATCAATAAGGCCATTGACATCTAGCTCATCATCATCCCATTCCTCTTCCCTAAAAGGTGCACCATATTGCTCACCATTTTTGGGACCGGGCCCACTCTTCTTATAAACCTTGTATAGAGCATAGCAATCCTGTGCATCCTCGCATCTCTTCAGCTCCTCTTCATCCATTGTATATTCATGCATCACCCAGTCCGTACGTTCTCCTCTCTTTGCATGACCTTTATAGAAGACCAGGGTCTTCTTCACCCCAACGGGGGCAGAACTGCATGTGATGACACGATCCTTCCCAGTCACCTTCCAATATCCATGCCTAGTTCCCCTATTTGACCTTGCTCCATTTGGCTTCCTATCTCTGTGGGTAAAGAAGAACCATTGCTTGTCACCGGTTTTCAATTTAGATAGCCCTGCATTTCAAATATTCATAAACTCGATCAACTAGGTTCTAAAGCCAAAACAATAAAAAGTGAAAAGTAGGAAAAGATTTGGCATAGAACTAACAAAGTAATAACCAAGAACGTAATAAAATAGACAAACCATTGATCATCCTGTTCTTTTGACACTTGCACCCCTACATCCAGCCTTTAGTAAACAATGTACTGAAATCTAAAAAGCTGGACAGTTTATCAAACTTAACATTTAAAAGAAGTAAGCGGGTAGGATCATAACTTGAAGAATGCAAATTTTCAAGAAAAGGAAAGCTTATCATTCCTGGGAAACCAGAAAATACAGATTCGATTACTCGGGACTCCATAATTAATTTTCAGTTTTATATGTTTCAGTCCATAGAACATACAAACAGATGATACTATGTAATCAATCCCCTTTGTCACAATTACACGTCCATTCCTTTTTTCCTAAAGTTCGATACTGGTTCTTCACCTCTTGATATTAGGAAATCAACAATCTGAAATTGAATTTTCAAAGATCAGACCAAGCTCGGAACATATTGAAATTGCAAAAATATTCAATTCAAGCAAATAAGTTTTCAACATAACTCAAAACAAATTACTCTACAAAAAAAAAAAAAACAAAAATTAATCATACATAACGTTGACTTCAATTATTGATCAACCATCAATCCACCACAGATCCGTAACACACGAAACTACCCTAAAGAATCTCATTAAACACGAATTAAATAAAAACGAAGTGAAAACACAAAAGCAATTCAAGAATAAGGAACAAAAAAAAACTAGCCCATGTAATAAAACGAAGTCAACGATCGCATAAACGCCTACAATCAAATGAAGACCATAAAAAAGTATATTTCTGTAACAACCCAGCAGTAAACAAAAAAAAAGTACAATAATCAAAAATCATACCAGACAACTCTTCTGGATCCCACTTATAAACATCGATTTCTCCGATGACGTCAAAACGCTGCCTTTTTTTACAGATCTTCTTCTTGAGGTAGTAAAGTACGAGCTCTTCATCGGTGGGATGAAATCGGAAACCCGGAGGAAAACATTTTCCGCCCCCAAAACACCCGGAACCCGATTCCACTGTCACCTTCATCTCTTTCTCTCCAAAAATTGGTAAATTGAAAAAGAAAAAAAACTATATGGGTTGTTGATATGTGGGTGAGGAAAGAAAGAGAAGAGATCTTGATTATGGGAATCGGCCAAGACTAGCGGAAGGTGAAGAGAAAACCATGTAGTCAATGGAGAAACAGGGCGGTGGCGCGGGGTCCTTGTTACTGAGTATAGTCGGTTTAGAATTTGGAGGCATTTGTTCATTTAAGGAGAGTTTTTTATTGGATAAACTTTATTTGCGGTCACTAAACTTTTAGAGAAATTTTAATTGAGTTATTAAACTTTAATTTTGTTTCAAATCTTATCATTTAGCCATGCTAGAACTACATTATTTTTTTCATTCTCATTATTCTACTCATTTTCAACCTCACATTCTTCAATAAAATAGTATNTACTGAGTATAGTCGGTTTAGAATTTGGAGGCATTTGTTCATTTAAGGAGAGTTTTTTATTGGATAAACTTTATTTGCGGTCACTAAACTTTTAGAGAAATTTTAATTGAGTTATTAAACTTTAATTTTGTTTCAAATCTTATCATTTAGCCATGCTAGAACTACATTATTTTTTTCATTCTCATTATTCTACTCATTTTCAACCTCACATTCTTCAATAAAATAGTATTTTTCATCACATCAATAATTTTTCCTTCTTTTTCAACCACATATTCCTCATCATATAAAAAAATGCATTCTTAGATTGAAAATGTGCAAGAGGTTAGTATCTATTGTTCCCCAAATTTTGTTATTCATTCAGGGCCACGTGGGCCCTGGACGAACAAAGGGCACCACATGCCCTCCCTAGAGTGACATGGCCCGTAATTTAGTTTCAAATTTTATCATTTGACATCTATTGTTCCCTAGATTTTGCTATTCGTTCAGGCCACGTGGGCACTGGACAAACAAGGGGCACCAAATGCGCCCTCTAGAGTAGCAAAACTCCTGTTCCCTACTTAGTTGATAATCATATTGTCAAAATTTTCACGGAAACATTAATGAAATTCTAAAATTGAAGATTGAAAGCTAAAAGACATGTTTTCCATATTTTAACACATATTATTGTGATTTAAAAGTAATTTGACATGTTACACAATGGTTTAAATTATTTTCATCAATTTCAGATAGACAGGTGATGATCATAAAATTTGTAACTACAGTTGAAGTTTGATGATCCAATTGAGATAAATTAATATTTAGTGACTCAATTGAAATTTCCCTGGAAGTTCAGTCACCACTGATGAAATTCAACCTTTTTTTGAGTTCTTTATTGGTTTAGTCAAAGGAAAAGTTGCAATAGAAATAACATCCTCTCACTCGTCCTTAGGGCACGTTTGCCTACACCTTAAAAATAAGTTCCCGTCTGCCTTAAAACAAAATTCTTTAATTCTCATAATCATTTTCAATCACACATCTACATAATAAAATATTTTACGCGTGAATCCAAAAATTTCTATTATTTTTTAACCATGCATCCTCCAAAAATTACTATTCGAAATTCCTTTTTTGTCAAAATAATGACCATCAATCAGAAGCTAAGTAATAAAAAATGTATGTTTAGCTAGAGTACAATTCACTTTGCAAAGAATCAAGCACGTGGCGAAGTAAACACAAAACAAGAAAAGTTCTCCAATTTCAAAATCATAATTCTTGTTGAACAAATATATGAATCTACAGAGTTTGATTCAAGAAGAACCTGAGGATTGGTAATCGAAACATTTAGGTGCAACGCCACAATGTTTATAAACATACAAGGAAAGAGATGTAAACATTCAAATGTGCAAAGAAGCACAAATTTCAGCTGTCGGGCAGTTTCATTTGGACCAGTTCATCAGGAGGTCGTAAAGTACAAACCATCTCTTTTGTTTTCCCAAAATAGACCTGGAATTTTTTTCCGAATTCAACTTAATGTCAGTATCTACATAAAAATATATCACAAACGAGACATGGAAATTAAACTGTTGCAATTAAGTTCGACTGCTCTTATGATTTGTGCAGTAATGTGAAATAAGACAGAATGAATGCATGCATGCTAACGCGAAGTCCTGTATACCTGGTCCAAGGAGTTCCTCAGCTTACTTTCCATTTCTTCTATCATCCTTCCCATATTGCATAAATGACCCTCTGAGACTGGAAGGTCCATATTCATCTAGCGAGGAAGAGTGAAATTTAGATTTCCAGCAGGAGAAATTAAATTCTCCAAAAAGATTCTCCAAAAATGACACTATAAACATTGAATCACAATGTAAAATTGATACTCAAGAGAGCATTCAAATTTTGATATAAAACTAAAAGTAGATACAGATAACTTGCTAGACATGTTGTAATAAATTGTAGAGAAAGAAGTGGGACGTAATAGAATATCGTTAAGCTAAAACATTGACACTTGTTGGGTTGAGGTTTGCTTCAACCCAGAAGAAAAAAGGAGAAAAAAAGTAAGAAAAATGGAGAAAAAAAGTAAGTGTAATCATATATCTTCTATAATCTGACCAGAAAAATAATCAGTTAAGAATACGTATATTGACTGCAAGACATTCTTTTAGGGTGTTTGTTATAACCCAAAGCATATGGCAAAATAGAAAATCAATGGAACCAAAATGCATTTTAGTTTGTCCTACTAGGATAAAGGAATTGGATCGTGTGACTCAAAAATTTATAAACCAAACAAATTTACTCAAAGAAACATTAAGACCAGTAGATTAATGGTCCGCGAACATCATATCTGCAGTTGAAGATATCCAAGGAAAATTGTCCAATATTTTCATCTTCCAAGACTTGCACACCAAATAATACACTTTATAGCTGGAAAAATAACTACAAAGACAACTGAATAATTATAAAGACTGGAGAAACAGAAGTATATCGTGTTTCTTTGTGACTTAGACACTGTTTGTTTCTTATTCTTTCAAAACTCTTTTTTCTACATACCCATTTTCAACCACATATTAACACAATGAGATATCCTACACGTAAATCCAAAAATTTTCTTACATTTTAACCACACATTCTCCAAAAATTCACTATTCAAAATAAATTTTTTCCAAAAAAATGACCACAAAACAGGGGCTTAAATTTCTTCATGATTTTTTTTAATCGATAGCAACATATGATTCACAGCAAAACATAGTAGCATGTAGTAGCACAATAAATACATAGATAAACAAACTTGTAATTTTTTAATCACTTTTTCTTTCCTTGGGGTTCCAAAATGCATACAAATTTCATTCAATCGCCACACTGCTTCCTTGGCTGAGGAGGCAGGTTTCTTGAGGTCATCATCAACCACCCTAGGCTGCATAGGAATAGCCAAATAGCCCATCTTCTTGGTGGCAGTGACATCATTGTCGTCACCGTCATCCAAAGAAAAGGAGGAAGTGACATCAGGGTCGAAGTGGTGGGAGAGAAGACCGATCAGACGAAGTACATCATGGCAGTGCTAAGGTCCTGGCACCCGACACCAAACAGCAGTGCCCGAACCACACTCGTGATATCTTTGGTGCACTTGAGACTGAAGAGTAGAATTTAACGGGGACTTCTATGACATTATCAATAAATCGTATCCAAGATAGATGGGGGTGGACATTGTATCTCAGTGTTGGTGAAGACAAGGGTAAGATAACGGGAATAAGACAAAGGAGGGTTTTTGGTTTGAAAATAGGGGTAATAAATGGTGCAAGGGTTTTGCAGGGGGTGAGCGGTGACGGTGACAACTAGAAGGAAGAAAAGGACGAGATGGAGAATCGAGGTCACCATTTTCTTCATGGAGTTGGCAATTGAAACTAAACAAAAAAGGCATTTACAAACCAGCAAATATACTCGCAAAGTCTGAGCATGAGCGAATCTAGAGCCTAGAGGATAAGACTTGCAAAATTGACACAGCCTCCAAGCCCATCCCCCCACCCCACCCCACACATAACACCCACCCACATGAAAAAAAAAAGGGAAAGGAGAGAAAATATAATCAAATTATGTCATAATATACACAAAGATAGGGTTGATAAAACACAACCAGGTCTATACAGGATCCAAAAACTTCCATAAAGTCATCTGGTTTTTGATTCTCTACACTCTACTTTGTATCAGACCAATCCCATATCAACTCTGTTTCTCAGGCTTAAACCTATATGGTCCTTGTTTGAGCCCCATTTTGGGGAAAGAATGCATTTTAAAATAGTAGATTACTGGAATATGTGTAATTAAAAAATAAGAAAAAAATTATGTTTACATGTAATATTATTATATTAGAGCATGTGTAGCTGAAAATGACTTTTGAAAAAATGAATTTTCAGAAAAATGGGGCTCAAACAAGGACATAAAATAATTTGTATTCGCTGGAAAAAAAAAATCAATTCTTGAATCAAGAAATCCAACAGAGATTAGTTCGCAAAAGCATCATTTATCAAGTGGTTGTGTTCAGGAAAATCATAGAAGAGGAAAAACCATATGCTCTTTGTCTATATGTGAATCCCCACCTTAGGATTTAAAGATCAACCACTATTGAGCGATATCACTCTCACCTCCCTTGTTGTTATCCTTGACCACAATCAGCAACTTATCAATTATGAAACCCCAATATAGATTAGCACCACTACTGCAAGCTAACTTTGATTTCTTTTAAGGGGTTGATCTATAAGCTTGATATATAAAAGGGATACATAAAGCAGAAAAACACACAGGAAAATAGGAGTCGCGCAGAACTCTTCTCAGTGAAGTCACAAATAAGCAGCTACTTGTTCATTACACCTTCATCATATATTTCAATTACAATAACACATCAATATAAATAAGGGGAAGCACAAAGAGCAGAGAGCAATGAGTAACGGATGGGACGAGGATGCTTTCAGAATTAAACGAGAGTAAATAGATATACGTATAGGAGGTACTCAATGTGTTTGTGAGTGTCCCACCCAATTAGTAGAAATGATACCTTTGAATGGATGTAAAGCTAAACAAATAGCTCTGGCCACAAGGACCGAGGACTGTGTCCACAAACTGTCAAAAAACAAAAATCATCTTTTTTTTTCTTGTTCATTATTAGGTCTTTAAAAGAGAACCGGAGTGTATATTTGTGCCAAGGTTTCAGACATAAAGGAAACAAGAAAATATATTTGAATACCATGTAACACCCCGAAAATTTAGAATAAAATTTTATTATATTATATTTTATTATTTTGAAAGTTGAGGGACTAAAGTGATATATATGCATTAACTTCAAATTTT